>JAJLXS010000103.1:0-33821 GCA_030571355.1 Maudiozyma serrabonitensis | reverse complement strand
GTATAAATAGAAGATATATTTTATTCTTCTATTTATTTCTCTATATTACAAATTACTGTATATTATATGTAGCTTACTTTTTCTTTATACTAAATAAAGGAACCAATAATAATTATACAATCATACATTTATAATTATGTCAAACGTTCACTATTCCGATCAACCTTCGGTATTCTCTCTTAGCCAATTACGTTCACAAAGTTATATTAATGCACATGAGAAGCCTTCAAATAGCAGACTCTCTAGGGCGTTTGAAACTAGGCATTTGAGGTAGTGTTATTCTTAATGAAGAGTAACAAGAAGGTTATCTGGTAGTTCTAAGAGAAGAGAATCATTGCAAGGCCTACTATGAAGGTAACATTAATTAGTATCATATAACAGTTTGTGTGCTTTGAGGGCTCTCCCTACTTCGTGAAGAAAAGAATAATTATGTAAAGATATGATATTCGTTTAATCTTAAATTACCTTGGCACAATATCTAAACTACGTAGACAACGATATTGCTATGTAAAGAGGACTAGTACTGTTGTCTACAGTTGCATTTTCTACGAAGCACATCAGAATTCTGTCGGAATTTACATGATAGAAGAATGACGTCAATAATATAAAGTAAAAGAATAATTAAGATTGTCAGATTTGATAATGTTCAATATTTAACAATCCAAAATAAGAAAAGATAAGAATAAGACGCATTTAGAAATCGTGTGTAATTTCTACAATGCTAGTATTGGAGATTTATAATCACGAAATGTCTAATCCAAAAAGTATATAAAGGGAACAATATTTCATGTGTTAAAATATTTTATTTCCCTGAGTATTTTGTATATTATTTATAATTTGTATAATAAAGAACAAAGACAACTATACGTTGATTTCTAAAGAAATAAAATTTTGTATCATATTAACAGAAATGGATTCCTCAAATAATAACAAAGTCCAACAAATTCAAAATAAGTTCACTATTCATTAACACTAGAAACCAGTAGATAGGGCCCAAATTACTGCTCATGAAGAAGAAGATTAAAAACTCTATCTCAGCCTTTTCATTTTCTACACAAGTTCCTAAATGTAGAGAGTGGCAAGCGCAATCATTGCAAATGTTATATATGTCTTATGGGAATTGGTTATTTGAAAAATTGAACGAGGAAATTGTTGGATTTTGGTATTATTAGAGGAATCCATTTCTTTTAATATGATACAAAATTTATTTCTTTGGAAATCTTCGTATAGTCGTCTGATTTCTTTATTATACAAATTATAAATAATTATTGAATGTTTTCAGTGTTGATATTTCTATAGATTTTATAGTAATATCAAAGTACCTTTTATTATTCTTGAAAGAGACTATAATCGCCCCCCTCTTAAATCTATGTAGTAAATACATACAAGAGGCGAGAATATCAATCCATATCTGGATTATATTTGTTTTCTTTATATACCAAATTATATTGAGCTCGTGATTACGACCTTCTCATTTCATCGAGCATGCACGTCAGTTGTATTTTAGTTTTCCTTTGTCATTATAACATCGTTGTATTTTCGGCAATACTATTGTATTACAACAGAATTCCGTTTCTAGTAATTTCTAACAGCTTTTAATTCCTCAAAAAAAAAACATCTAGCGATATTCACCCGTGATTAATTAATACTGGAAACATTTGCAAACTCTACCACTTACTATGACATCTTATTACCAAATCTCTTTGCATTTGCCCTCATTTGATAAAGAGTAAACAACATTAGAGGTACCAAACCGATGAACTAGATAATCTATTGAAGTAGCCCATAAAAAGCCCAAAACACTTAATTATTAGCAAGAACTGTACAACAACAACAATTGGTGAACCATCTATGTAAAATTTGGGAATCCATTTGTCCAGCCATTAACTTTCTGTTTAATCTGTTGTAAAGTTCTTGGATCGAATGCAGATCCAACTACAATATCCTTATCTTGATTATCATTATCATGGTTATTGTTCCCGTTATGTTCTATATCTAAACCATCATCATTAGTAGCACCATTATTATTATCGTTATTATTATTACTGTTATTATCGTCATCATCTGCTCGATATATATTTCTCCCTACGGATCCACTTACTGTATCTAATGGTCCCTGAGCACTTATCATTCTATTAAACAATAAATTTCCATTTGGTTCGACTGTTAAATTAGCAGTATGAAAAATTTCCCATTGTTCATCATCACAAAAGAAATCCCAATATTTATCCGAGACAGTAAACCCTACAGTACTTTCAATATCGTTAGTCACCATAGTATCATCTTGATCAATAGCACCATTATCACTACCACGAGATCTATGTGGTAAATTTCTTAATATTTGATCTGGTGTTGGTAATGCACCATCATCCATCCATTCATGGTACAAAACGTTATGGGATTTTGCAAGATGTTGATATTGCACATATGAATCCCTACAATTGCTATAATTTGACATAAAAGGATTATTTTTCAACTTATGTAAATTTGGAACCACTATTCAAGACAAACTGTCAATCTTCCAAGAAAAAAGTATCCTTCTAATCGATATATAAAACTTTGCTCTCTCTTCTTGTTTTGTAGCCCAATTTCAAGATGTTTACAGAAATATTTTTCAGCCTTTAGTTAAGAGAACGGAGCGGAACGGTGCCCTCACTAATTAATTACATGCATTATAAGTAGGGATCCCCTTTTGAAGTTTATTTAAATTTAAAAAAGGGATAGCATACCAACACATCGAGATATAAACGGCTGTAAGTATATTCTACTTCACACAAATAACTACAATAAGACTAGTATGAGACGCTCCTTAGGAATCATAACGTTGCTGACTCTATTGATGTATATGTCAAACGTAATATATGGCAAGAATATAGTTAGCATGACAATGGTGACAGACAACAAGGGTAAACTTCATCGTCGACTAGTTCTATCATCATCTAATCAGCAACAAAGCCATGATATAATAGCATCCGCACAACCACTGATATATCCAACCGTAGCAGGTGCTCTACCACTAATGTGCCCAATAAGGTCCCAATAAAGAAAGAACTCACTGCGTACCAATTTACTTAGTTTTGAATAATCTTCACGTCTCGACATCCAATACTTGTAGTAAACTTGTCGCGCATCCTCTTCCTTCGTGGGTACGTCTTGGGAAGAGCTACCGAGAATGTAGCTTTCGAATCCATTCTGACTACCTGTCCATAGTTTCTACATAGTTTGAAGCAATTGGTTAATGGTATTATTATCATTATTACTGGATAGGACAAATTTCTTCATAATTTGGGCGACGTAGACTGAATTTTCTGAAGTATTTAAAAAGATGCCAAGAAATTCGTATACTCCAGGAAACACAATTCGAACAGTACTAAGGATAAAATCTGCTCACGGCCTTATCAGATACTATCAAGAATAGTTTCTTCGTGATTTTATATATCTTCTGCAACCTCAATTACCCATTCACTTAGAATTTCAGTATTTTCTAAGTTTTCGCCTAAGAAATTAAAAGAAAGGAAGACATTGCAAGTTATTGTTTCATCATTACCTTTAGTAATGACGTACATATAATATTCAGACAATGGGCCTGAATAATAATCCTTGTTCCAAGTATTCTGTAGAGAATCTGAGGTAGAGAATTCGTTCTCCATTGATTCGTTAGTTTTTAGCTTGTTAGCAATTTTTAATTCGGACATTTTTTAATATGATAATTGATCATTTATTTTTAGTTTTTAATTATTTGACAAATTATATAAACTTAATTAGTTTTTGAACAATTCACCTGCATAAATAGCTGGTCATTTTCATTTTATGTTTTGTTGCTGATCCTTACAAATTTGATGGTTTACTTCCGATCTTACCAATTATTTCTTTACAATAATTTTGGACTAAGTGTCACGTTATATTACCCTTAGTTTCTGACATATTCACAACCATGAGAGGAGTGGACTTACCCTTCAACTCATCAATAATAATAAATGAAATGGGTCCTCAATCTACGAATAACTGACTAAAATGTCATATGATCAAAGTAGCCTGCATGCTGTGTTTCCCACTGTTCTGTTTTCTATACAGTTCTATATATATGGTGTACAAATCAAATACAGATATGTAATCTCAGAATCCCCTCTTTCTACAAGAAGGTGAAACAAATTATTCTAATTTGAGCTCTACAATTTCTCTTTACAAACATTTCTTCTACCGACTCGTATACTTAATTATTGGGTGACAGTATCAATCATTTATATTTGGAGATTTCAAAAGAACAATTCTCCAATTATTACTTGTGTCAGTTAATCCATCGACAACATCACAAAAAATATCAAAAATATATACATTTATAATACCAAATACTAGTAAACTCAAACTATCAGGTAGCCTGTAACACATTATCTCAGTTCAATTAATTAACTAATAGTGTTTATATTATGCCTCCTGGTCACGTGCACTTCACCTGACCTGACGCCTTGGCATCTTCCTTTACGCGCCATTTTTGGTTTCCCGTCAAATCTCCGCGGTAAAATTTCGTGGGACCCCATTTTTAGTGGTAGTGCAGTTGTTATTACCGAGAAAAAGACGGACAAATTGAGACCGTAATGCTTGTTAACGCGCGAATTACATAGTAAAGACTGTGCAGCGTTGTTTTCAGTTGTACTTTTTTTTTGCTTTTCGTCATCATCTCACCCACATTACATGATAGGGACATTATATATATCTGTGCAATGGGAAGGTTTTGATTGGGAAACTTTCTGTGAGTAAACCATTACTGCCAAGACTTAGGAACGTTATTTTACATGTTCTTTTGGAAGGAGTTTCAGTTGTTATACAAATATATCTTTAAGCTACTACTATTGTTTTCATAACAGAATAAAATAATTTTGTGATTTGTGATTTGTGATTTTTTTTTAGTGAAGTTACAGATATATAAAAAATTAACAACAAAACATTTTTGCTATTACTTTCGTTTACCTACATAATACTATTTGTTATAGATGAATAATTCTGATCGGTTATCATATTCAAGGAAATCTCACTCTAGAGCATTACTTACAAGAGAAGGTATAGTGGTCAAGAATCAAGGTCCAATTACAGATGCTTATGATGAAATAGGAAACCCAAATGGTTCATCAATACCATTCCTTAGTGGCTGCTTTACATGTTTAACTTCAGATTATGAATCTGATCCATCAAAAGTTGGATTACTACCAAATAATACACTGATTCCTTTTAGAAGAATTCTTAATGCAAAATCAATAGATCCTTTGGTCCTGTCACGTGACGGAGGATATGGTCGTCGTACACAAAGTACTGTAGGACCTAGTGATCCTAATGCTATTCCACAAAATAACATTAATAATCAAATGGATAAAAAAAATACAGATAATGATGACGACGAAGATGATGAACTTGATGATTCGACAGATTCTTTAATTGAATTAACGTTTGTAGTGCCTCATGGTAATGATATTGTACCAAGGAAATTGTATTTATCTATCGAACATGTTCCAACTGTTGGGGGAGGAAGTTCCGTAACGAATACGAATCAATTGATTGGTAGTAGTAGTAGTAGCGGTCGTGGTGGTAGTAGTACTAGTGTAATATCTCAAGAAAATAGTGAGGATATAGTTGAATTGATTTTGCAACGTAGTTTTGAAGGTATTAAGAGACATAAATCAATTCTTGTAGTAATTAATCCATATGGTGGGAAAGGGAAAGCTCGTACATTATATGAATCTAAATGTCATCCAATATTAGCCTCTACAGAATGTAAGATTGATATTGCTTATACAAAATATGCATGTCATGCAATGGATATTGCAAAAGAAATTGATTTGGAGAAATATGATACAATCGCTTGTGCTTCAGGTGATGGGATCCCATATGAAATTATTAATGGGTTATATCAGCGGCCGGACCGCGTTGCTGCATTTAATAAACTTACTGTGACTCAATTACCTTGTGGTTCTGGGAATGCAATGAGTATATCATGCCACTGGACTAATAATCCATCATATGCAGCATTATGTCTTGTAAAATCTACTGAGGCACGTATTGATATGATGTGTTGTTCACAGGAATCATATGTTAATGAATTCCCAAGATTATCATTCTTAAGTCAAACTTATGGTGTTATTGCTGAATCTGACATAAATACTGAATTTATTAGATGGATGGGACCTTCAAGGTTTGAATTAGGTGTAGCTGTTACAGTTTTACAAGGTCGTAAATATCCTTGTGATCTTTATGTGAAATATGCTGTTAAAGATCAAAAAGATATTCATATTCATTATATTGAACAAAAAAATAAGACTACTTTATTATTTGATAGAGATACAACAACACCAGAAGAATGTAAAGCACAATTGGCATCAGATAATGATTTAACAGAAGATGATTTTAAATTAAAATATAATTTAAATGATGATATACCCCAAGATTGGGAAAGACTTAATCCTGATATCGCAAACAATTTACAAATTTTTTATACTGGTAAAATGCCTTATATGGCTGCAGATACAAAATTCTTCCCAGCGGCCTTACCATCAGATGGAAGTTTTGATATGGTCATTACAGATTCAAGAACACCTTTGACGAAAATAACGCCTATTCTATTATCTTTGGATAAAGGAACACATATATTAGAACCTGAAGTGATTCATGCAAAAGTCTTAGCATACAGATTAGTACCGAAAGTTAAACAAGGTTTATTCTCTGTCGATGGTGAAAAATTCCCATTGGAGACATTACAAGTCGAAATTTTACCACGGTTGGTAAAGACTTTATTAGTTAATGGGTCCTATATCGATAGTGAGTTTGATACTATGATCTAATTTTACACCATACACACACAAATATATAAGCTTGTCTAATAATTAAATAAAAATAATAATAACAACTTGCACATTAACATTTTCATGGTTTCTTATAAATACTAGTAAAAAAGAAAAAAAAATTGTTGAATTATCTTTTTTTTCTCATTTGTGAGATAGAGTATTTGATTTTTTTCTTCATACGATGAGTATATATCCTTAATTGACGTCTATGTCTTCTTCTTCTTGATCCAGATGACGCCACTGAATAATCTGAACTACTTCTCAAATTATTGCCTCTGAATTTCTCTTTCAAATATTTAATTACAAACGACCTTTGATGAGCTTGTTCCTGGAATGAACTGTCGGGCGAACCAATACTTGGTGTAGATGAAAAATCATTAAAATTCATAATTCTTCGATTTCTATCTGAAAAGAAATCACTATTATTATCTTCATAATCTGAATTCATGTTGTAATAATGCCCAGTGTCAGGATTTACTATATAAGGTTTGGTGAATTGTTCACTAGTATAATTAAAATTTGGAACTTCTCTGGTATGGATACTATTTTGGGAACTTGTTCCTTCAGATTGTGGAACCATATAATTTGAGACGTCCCGTATTGGCTCATTAACGGAAGGAGTAACCTTTAAATGTTTTATCTGTGTTTTTAAATCTAATATATTACCCATAAGAAAAGGAAGTTGTTGACTTTGGATACTAAAATCAAAATCATTTTCTTTTTTGTGTGGTAACAAAGCGAAATGACTTGATGATGGTGATCTCTTTTCAATTTCTGCTTTCCTGACCAAACTGTTGTTATTATAAGTTGTTGTGACATCTTTTATTGTGGTCACTGATCCTACACTGGTGCTGCATTTTGGAACTGGCATCCGACATCGAGAATCGTAAGATTTATAATTGTTCCTGGAGTTTCTTCTTGTAATTGAACTATTATTATGGAATTCGTTTATCGAACTACCATGACCCTCACCTGAAAAATAAATAGATGGAGTTAAGTTTTCATTGTCGAATAGATTATGTTCTTGAGTTTCGTTGATACTCTTAAAAAAATTAGATTTCATTGGTGTGGATATACAAAAACTCTCACTTAAATTTTTTTTACTAAGCTATTAACTTATTCAAAATACCATAAAAAGTATTTAGTCTTTACAATAATATAATTTAGAACATGAGGTTCACATTATTTATACAGTTATTAAATTTTTAACATTTTAAACAAAAGTAAAGAAAAAAAGGATGACAGTATTGTAATAATTGTGACGCCTGACGCTACGAAGAAAACGAAAGATCATAAAACATACAATTTCTTCTGGTGTTACATGCGGAGCTACTATATATTATGAGATGGGCATCTAAATATACATAGGTATATACATATATACATACATATATACACTAAATCAATGAAGTTGAGATACTTCCATTTTAAATTTTATTTATAAATTTTTACTTATTTGGAAGTGCTATCCTTTAAACTAACAATTCTGTTCAAGATAATCTTTTCGTCATTACTCTCTTTGTCCATCGTGAAGTAACCGACTCTCATACCTTGGAATCTAAAGGTTTCCTTAGTTGTCTTGTCTTCTTCAACGTAGAATTCAGATTCCTTAATTGAGTCGACAACCCATGGGGCAGACTTGATGACTTCATGGTAGTTATGTTCAATAACAGCATGTTTATATACCATTTCACTCTCTGGGTTAATATCCTTTAAGAAACCACCTTCATGTGCGGATGGGTTCTCAGAATTGAACAATTGATTATAAACTCTGGTTTCATCTACTCTAACTGGTGAGTTGAATTTTTCTGAGATTGGCACCCATTGAATATAAGTCTTTGGTTTCTTAGCCTTTTCACCTTCCTTTAATGGAGCATTGTTGTAATTAACATAAAGCTTTGTTATCTTACCAGATTCGTCCTTTTCTAATCTGTTGAAGGATACAGTATGTGGGACTCTAACAAGACCAACGTCCTGCTTTGGAGTTAATCTGAAGAATTCAGCATCAGAAGCGTCCTCAGAGAAATCAGATCTTTCTATGTAAAATCTCTTGGTGAATGGGACAGATCTATCACCAAACTTTGGAGTACCAGCTCTGTATGGAATAGAGACAACTTCTTCGAAATCGTCAGCAACATTATCAACGATAACTTCAATTGGATCCAGGACAAACATTAATCTTGGAGTTGTGTCTTCTAGATACTTTCTAACGGCATTTTCGAATCTAGCAACTTGAATGTTTGTCGTACTAGTGGTAACACCTAAAGTGTTAATGAAATTCAAAATAGCTCCCGGTGGAACACCACGTCTACGAATACCTTCCAAAGTAAATAATCTTGGATCATCCCAACCTCTAACGAATTTTTCATCAACCAATTTAGCAATCTTTCTCTTTGATAAGATTGTACCTGTAATGTTCAAACGACCATATTCTCTTTGAGCAGGTCTAAATACATGAACTTGATCACATAACCATTCGTAACTTTGTCTTGATAAATAAAATTCAGTGGTACATAGGGAATGAGTAATATTTTCAAAGGAATCAACCAAACAGTGAGTGAAATCATAAGTTGGATAAATCTTCCATTTAGTACCTGTTCTTGGATGTGGAGCATTCAAAACTCTGTAAGCCACTAAATCCCACATTTGTGGATTTGGAGACTCTAGATCCATTTTCATTCTTAAAGTAGCTTCACCAGGTTGATAATGACCTTCCTTCATTTTTCTAAATTCTTCCAAATTTTGTTCAATTGTATTGCTACGATGCTTACAGGCAGATCTTTCACCACCTGGAGTACCATCTTCTTTAATACCACGACATTTTTTCACTTCTTGAGCGGTGCAATGACATACGTAACCCTTGTCGTTATTAATTAATACTTCAGCAAGATCATATAGTTGATCGAAATAATCACTGGAGTAAGTAATCTTCCATGGAGCAAAACCTAACCAAGACACCATTCTCTTAATAGATTCAAAATATTCTGGAGCTTCAGCTTCTGGATTAGTATCATCGAATCTTAAATAACAGACACCATCAAAATGTTTAGCGTAACCAAAATTGACCATAATAGCCTTAGAATGACCAATATGTAAGTAACCATTTGGCTCTGGTGGGAATCTAGTATGTACTTTTCCACCAGTAGCTTTTAAATGTTCAATCATTAGTTCTGGGTAAGCTTGTGGGTTTTCACCAACCTTATGTAAATCACCTAAGAAACCTTCAGTAAACATAGTTCTCTTTGGTTCATTAGAGGCAACAGTGGTAGAATCGGTGGCGTTCTTACCCTTCTTATTTTCGGTTTGTTTCTTTGTCTTCTTCTTTACTAAATCTCTTTCATCCTTTGGACCTAAAACTTTTAAGATTTCTTCATCAATAATTGGTTTAAAAGAACGTGGATCAGCCCATTTCAATTCAGGTAAGTTTTTAATATTAGCAAAAATACCAGGAACCAATTTATAACGATCACGTAAGATACTTTCCTTATTATCTTCGATATATTTCACTACGGAAGCACGAACTTCAACATCGGTGACTTCAATTCCTACACCGGAATTCTCATTCATCAATTCAGTGGTTGCATCCGCACCTTTTTCTTTAACATATTTGAATGCAGCATTGATTTGTAATGCTGTCTTTAAATCTTCAGATGCAATACCTTTGACAACTAAGCCAATGTTAGTGATGTCTGCACCTTTAACCAAAGAGGCCAGACTGTGTAGTAAGTTTCTTGTCGACTTATTCCATTCGTAACCTTGTGGAGCATCAGAAATCAAGGTCTCCAAAGAGGCAGACACTTTCTTATTCTTTACGATCTCTTTGATCTTTGGTTCTTCAAAACCTACTTTGCTAAACAGCGTAGTCAATTCTTCAACAGAAGACATTATAATAATAATATGAGTGCAAGGACACAATTACTTTTCTTCAACGAGCTCAAATCAGACAACAATTCCCGTGTAAGGAAACCTTTTAAATTCTTTCCTGCTTAAGTAATCATCATCATTATCACCATCGGGGCTTCTATCACTCTCTATCTAATCTTAAAGTGTCACACCTCTCTATCGCCGGATCGGTGATAAAACTGAAAAATTTTCTGTCGTGAAAAATGACAGACGCAAACAATTTTCTCATTATTTTTTTTTTCAGTGAAAATTTCCGTGACGACGACGAAAAGTTGTTTTGGCTTTCTCTCTCTTCTTACAATTATATAAAACACTTGTACTTTTGAGAAAACAAATTTTTTTGAATTGGTTTTATATCTTGGTTCAAGAGAAGTCCTCCATATCACTCATATCACAACAACAATGGATACCAAAACCCCAGTCACTCTAGCTAAAGTTATCAAGGTCCTAGGCCGTACCGGTTCTCGTGGTGGTGTCACTCAAGTTCGTGTCGAATTCCTAGAAGACACTACTAGAACTATTGTCAGAAACGTTAAGGGTCCAGTCAGAGAAAATGATATCCTTGTTCTAATGGAATCTGAACGTGAGGCTCGTCGTCTACGTTAAGAAGAAACAAATAATTACTATCAATTACGATATATAAATATTTTTGTTTCTCTCTTTATTCTATTACAAATACTAATTTCTTCACATATACTTTTTTGCTAAATTTTTTTTCTACTAAAATACTGGTTTTTGGATAAGTGATATTTCTCGAAGTGTACTTAACCATTGATATGCTGTATACATTTTCTATGAACTGCTACTGATCGCTTTTTTTTATTTTATTGGCATATTTTTCTTCTCTTCAAAGAAAATAGCAATGAACTCATATTGCCCATGTTCGTATTCTTAGTTTTTTTGATCCTTTTGTTATGGATTCACAACGTATCTTAATATGATACTTTTGTTTTTTTATTTGATAAAATTATTTTATTTTAACTTTGCTACAAGTTTTTCTTTTAGAACGGTTGTACTTAAAGAATATTCTCTTTAAATGGCGTAGCATTTATGCTAAATAGTACGTTTTGTATTATATGGTGTCTATTTCTAAAAAAATTTATGTTATAGATGAGACTAGATGATTGAAGTTACCTATGTCACATTGCATCTATTTCATACAGAAAGAGACTATACATGTAATTAGTTGATAGTTTTTTTTTTAGGATGAACTATCTGAATCGTGCTTATTTTTTTATTACTACCCAAAAGAATTCTTTAAACCGTTTTCATAATCGTTACTACAAGTCACTTAGCAGTTGAATATATATATTTTTTTTTCATTAAAACAAAGTAGAAGATATATTGGATTGAAAGGAATCAATCATAATCAAGTGTAGGAAACATACAATTACCTTCATGTTGGCCAATTTTTAAATCATACGCCTTATTTCAAACAGTGTCACTGATGTAACTATTTACTATTAATTTCTTTATTATTTTCTCAAGAAATATAATAATATTTGATAGATTTATCTTTGCATTAGCTTGAAACTTATATACATTCATTGATATATACCGAAACTACATACACACTTAGTCTAAAACAAATAAAAAATATATATAAATTGAAGACACAGTCTGTTTTTGTTTTGTTTTGTTTTTTTGAAATCTAATCTTGGAATCTTATATATCTATATAACAACAGTCTAGTTTGTGTTATTTTAACTCATCGGGCGCTAACCATTTTATTACAAATTTTGAAACTCAAAATTATTGTCACTTTCAACATAAAGAAGATCTTAAAGATTATGTTAACATTCTGTTAAATCATATATCACCACTAGTTCTTCAACAAATGTCTGCATTTGACTTATTAAGGAAACCATGTGTTGACCTATCAAAAATAGCCTTCTTACCAAGAAATGTATTTGATCCTAATAGCAACGATCTAATCGCAGCACTTCGAGCAGTTGATAATGTCTTACAGAAATTAGTAAAAGGAGATTATAACGATGCTAAAGAATTAGAAATGCCCCCACAGTTGGCAGATTATATATTTACTCCTATTGGAAGCTTATTGAAACAAGAATCTCTTTCAAATACCGCGACTCAATATGTTCTTTCAATAATATCGTATCTGTTAAGATCAGCATGGAATAAACCCGATTTTTTCCCTGAGGAATTAGCCAAGCAATTGTTCCCTATTATTACATATTTGATTGATGAAACTCAGGATGAATCAATTTTACAAGGAAGATCAAACGAATTCAAACGTGTAGCGGCCACTGTGTTACAATCTCTCATAAAGTCCATTGAAACACAAAATTATAAGAATAATTTTTTCACTACACAGAATAAAACAATGCAACCAATGGCTCATTCCATAACCATTCTTTTAAATATATTACAACACTCGTCATCATCTGCAGATACTCAACTTGTATGTATCAATACTTTATCAATATTATACAATGATATAATACAAAATGGTGAAATACTTTCATATATCCTCCCAGGTAATGTATCTGTTATATGCAAATTACTTGTGATTCCAGGCCGAAACGTCAATTATAAAGTTGTCTGTCATGCATTAATTCTTCTTGAGTCGTTGCTCACGAGAGTTTACGATGATATCGAATTGGGTGTACAAATTAATGTAATTGAAGATGTTACTGATTTAATAAGTGATGAAGGTGAAATCAAAGAATTTAAAAATAATGATATCATAATGGATAACAATTTCAATTTGGGAACGAAACACAGGAACACAAGTTGGCTCAAGGGTACTTCTTCTCAAGTTATGATTGCTTTTCAAAGTTTTACACCGAGACTGTTAAAACGTAATAATAACTTCATTAATGAATCATTAGTACACTTTGCATCGAATATCTTAGCAAATTGTTCGTTATCACTAGTAGTCTGTAAAGAGATACTGATATCAATATTACTCGAATTAGAAGCAGATCCATATTCCCAATTATCACAGAATATACCACTTATCAAAAATCAAATAAATAAAGAATTGCAACATCTTCATACACACATACAGTTCGACACTAGCAAGAGTATTAAAATTTTAGATTTCTCATTAAGAACACTTTCGAGTCACAATGTAGACAGTAATACTTTGATGTCTGTAATTGGTACAATTATAAGTAGTCTTGACTCACAAAATGAGACCAGTAAACTTTATGCTAATAGAAATGAAAATGTTATCATAGAACAATCAAGCAACATTATTGTTTCGGATAGTTTTGACCTTTCCAAACCATCACAGTTGGAAGTTAAAGTTTTTCAAAAGTTAACAAGTGAGACCGAAAACAGTGTAAGATTATTGTTGAACCACATTGGAAACGAATTATCAACGAATAATTGTCTCTTGCAAACTGTTGAAACTTTAATATCAAACATTGATCGACATGAGCAGTCATTAATGAATCGCACAATCACGTTATGGGTTGTAGATTCTTTGCTCATAGGGGCTCACAAGGATGGAAAAATTGAACAGGACGGTGTAGATCAATATTTATCGTTCGATGATGTGGATTCAACTAAGGTATCTGATAATGTAGCAGAAGCATGCTATGCTGCCTTGGAGTTTTCAAATGATTTAGCAGGTGAGATTGCAGTCACTACTGAAGGTCGGACGATTAATAAAGAACAAGAAGTTACTCTCTGTACAGCTTTGTCTGCCATTAAGACGGTCTCTTCTCTTCTGAAACACGATTTTCAATATGAATTGATAGATTATCTTTATGTTGTAATCGAAAGTTTGGCATCCAGTTCCCCTCAAGTTAGGCATTTTGCCCAGGAATGTTCCACTGCAATTGCAAATGAATTGTACGAAGGAGATGTAAAAGCTTTAATATCAGAAAATATGGATTATTTGGTTGATACTATATCGATTAAATTAAACTCTGGATTGACTGATCGTGTATGTACAATGCTAATGGTAATTTACAAGATGGTCGGATATAAAGCAATTGAAGCATTTAGGGATGTATTGGAGACGATATTCAAATTGATAGATTTTTACCATGGTTATTCCGAATTATGTTTACAATTCTTTCAATTATTTAAGGTTGTGGTTATTGAAATGAAGCATGCTTATCTAGATACAGAGACACTGCTATTGAGCAATGAACATATTACACCTGCCACATTTGCACCATGGGGTATATCAAACTTCCAACAAATGTTGAATATATTGGACCATGAGTCCGATGAGTATGATTTGCTTAATGGTAATTCGGATATAAAATTAGATGAGAATGAGCCAAAGAATTTTCAAGAATATTTTGATCAAAAACTTAATGAGATGAAAGCCGATGGCGCTGATGAAGCTGACAGTGATGATGAAGACGACAATGAGGATAATGAAAATGCTGGTAATACAATGGGAAATGAGGAGGAAGAAAAATGGGTGTCCCCAATTCCAAAAGAATCTTATAAAATTCTACTTCAAATATTTGCTTATGGGGATCGGTTATTGAAACATAATTCCAAGCCACTTAAAATACAAATTTTGGAAGTGAGTTCATTAGTCGTCCCACTTTTATTCACTCAGTACAACTCGATGTTGCCACAAATTGCACAAACATGGGATTCAATGGTTGAATGTGTATTTGATAAAGATTATGCCATAGTGAATTCTGCATGTAACTGCATAAAAGAGATGATTCATTATTCTGGAGACTTTTTAACAAAGAGATTCATAGACTTATGGGAATTGCTTCAAACGCGAAGTACCCTACTGCACGAAATAAAGTCTCGTAGTAAGTATGTGACAAGACAGTCTCCAGTATCTGAAAATCAAGATGTTATAGTTAGATTGAAATTGCCTCCTGTTGTACAAGGAACACTAACTTCCTTATCCTTCATGCTCTTAGAAGGTATTACTATATCCGAAATGCAAATGTCAGAAGACAGTTTGCAAGAAATGATCTGCTGTTGTATCCAAGTAATTCCAAGCGAACAAATTACAGGAAAATCATTATTAATAGGTGATATCTTAAGTAGTATCAAGTATATAGTCAGCTAATTATGTGTAATATTATATCCATAGATTCATTTTTTTTATTTCACAAGTCATTGATTTCTGGCACAGCACTTGTTAATTGTACTAAAAAAAAGTTAAAAGACGAACTCATAAAAAAGTTCTCAACTTTCTGGAAAATATTATCAAAAAGTCAAAAATTAGAATTACAAACATTTACAAACATTTGTAAATGTTTCACCTAATTAAATAATGTTAGAGTCTATATATGATAGTAATGACCATCATTTCAAAAAGAAAGGATTAAGAAAGGAGAACAAGAATCGTTCACGGAGTCCTAATATTGGCAGCCATCAGAAGTATTCATTAGATGAACTAGACGACTATTTACAAGTTGAACGAGATACCAAAAAGGTGGAAACGATACAACAGAATAGAGAAGATGGACAGCATGCATTTCAGCATATAGGAAATAATGATATATTAAAAGAGGAACCTCATATACCGCATACTGATGGGAGAGATGATGATGATGATATAGAAATGATATTAGATAATGTAGAAAATAGTTTTCAACCCAATCTTAGTAGGGCAGTTCCTATAAATAATTCTAACCAAGAATTTATTTCAACAGGGAGTTCTCAACCACATGTACCAACTTGTTTCGTGATAGATACCAATTTTATAATATCTCACCTTGATATACTAGAAGATTTACGATCGTTATTTACTCAATATCATCATACAATTATCATACCGAGATACACAATTCGGGAGTTAGACGGATTAAAATCATCAGACAGGGTAATTGATAACTACCAGAATGATAATAACCGCAATGGACATAGGAATGTTGGTGAAGCTGCCAGAGCTGCTAATACATGGATATACGGCCACTTGGCAAATACGGCGAGTGGTGTCATCGGACAAAAATTGTCTCAACGAATTAACATTAATGCAATTAAGGACGACTCGATACTAGATTGTTGCCTGTACTTTAAGGAACGTCAACATTGTTTCGTAATATTATTGTCGAATGATAAAAATCTTTGCCTTAAGGCATTAACCGAAGAAGTCCTTACAGTATCCTACAGAAAAGGGACGACAGGTGAACTTATAGCAAAAATAGCATATGAGGAGAGTAATTACAGGTTTGGTTCAATGATAGAACAGCTCAATCCTTCGTTATCAGATATTTCAGCAGAATGTGTTACTGTTGCTTCTCACACAAATCCCACTGAACATCCATTAATTTTGACTTCTACGTATATATTTGAAGAAATCAGAACCATGGTGATAGAATCGACCAAATACGTAATGCTAGACGAGTATGGTGATACCCTCGAGTTTTTGGATTATGATCCTAATAGTTTACGTAATTTAGTAGACGTTTCCAAATGCATGTACACATATTGGGTATCTGTATTTTCTGAATATTTCCGTGGAAGCAGTTTTACAAAAGAGAGTTGGAAGGACCTCCCTATAGAACTTACGAGTTTACCAAAACAAAATGATACTCTCCGTATATTTCAACAATTCTGGAGTGATATCCTAGAGCACTTGTTCATTAAAAGGGCTGTGACTGAATGCGAGAAATTGCAAACGATTTCAGAAGGTTGGGAACGTGCCATTGCAAATACTATTTAACAAATTATGCAAAAGAAGTGGTATATATCTTTAAATAATCATTCTATTTTTTCATTAAATAACAATAAAAATAACATTAAAGTAAGTAAACTATACAAGCAGCTATTCTATACCTACTGTTCATTTATATCTTTTTTCTCATCTATGACAATCTCATCTTTTTTTTTAAAATCATCCATTTCATATTCCTCTGGGATCTGTTTTGTATTTCTTTGATTCAATTCACTTTCTTCAAGCACAAACGTTCTCAGTTTATCCTTAATGGTAGATCTTGTCTCTCCTATCGCACTATTGACAACATTTAATACAGGTCCCCAAAGATCGAATTTATTAACAAAATACGCACTTACAACACCTAATAACAGTAACGTGATTAGTAATGGGTTTCTTAGGATCATCATAAATTCGTTCCAACCAAGAACCACAAGTAAAGCATAAACCCAAATTGGAATATGTGTAGTGGTAGTAATCATTGATCTCTTTGCATCAAGGACACTTAAGTTAATTTGTCTTCTAAATTGTCTCATGATTTTCTCTTTTTGGATTTCGTTTATAATATGAGCAAATCTCTCCAAGTGATAAATTCCAAGATCATCTTCAATTTCTACATCTTCAACCCTAATATCTGGTATAATTTCTATATTATCAGTGGTTTTGGCAATACATAAAACTCCAAAAATATCCAACGCTTTTTCTTTAGCAAGTTTGAAAGCATTGTCAATCTGGTTCTCATCCTTCCAAAGAATTGGGGTGTCATTTTCATCATATCTGAAGGAATTTTCAAATTTTTCCCTTAATATTCCAATGACGGTATCTTCCTTTAGATAATCATGAACGGTAACGTTTAATAACGACCATGCTATGTAACTTAATCTTTTGTAAATCGTGTCATTCAATTCTGGAGTAAACCCAACTTGGAAGTCATAAATTTTCTTTCCTTCATCAGAATTTATTTCGAATTTTATCAATAATTCATCTATTGATCTCTTAAAGAAGGTCATAACTTTATCCCAAATATCATCCGATGGGTTAGCTAGATAAGGGATTACATTATCCTTGATTGCAAAATTCATGTTCTTTTTGAACTGGGAGATGATGCTCTTAACTTGGGCATCACGAAGTTCATTTTGTTTTTTGTTTAAGAATTTATTGAATTTGGCGTTCAATTCATTGATTGAAGCATCATTGATCAGGTCTTTCTCCTTAAAGCTATTGATGAACTCGTAAAAGCTGTCCTTGATATCTTTTGATATTTGAATCAAAATTTCGTTAAAAGATGATGATTCATTGTCTTTCAGAGATAAAGATTTCTTTAAGGAATCTATTAACTCTGTAGATGTACCTTGAATAAATAATTCAATAGTTTCTTGAAATTTGTCGTTGATTTTTGAAAGCAATTTAGATCTATTTTCAAGGTAAATTGGTTTAGCATAACGGCTTGCTAAATCATCATACATCTCGGTAGCTTTGCTTTTTATAGAGACTAATAATTCAATCAATGCATCCTTATTATTTTCCAATATCAATGGTTTTACGTTAGAATCATAATTTTCAAAATATTTGGCTAGTGTTTCATTCATTATCTCATCGGTCTTGAATCTTGCAACAAGGATTTGTTGTGTTGGTAAATCTAGGTCTTTGTTATTTTCAATTTGATCCCAACAATTTTCAGAGTACATACTCCAACCATCAAGTGGTAGCATGTGGTGATATTCTGATTTGAATAAATATTCGTCATTATTTTCTCTATTAGAAAAGTTATCTCCCAGGGTCTTAACATCCTCTAAGAATTTATCGGCCCTTAGAATCTTATGACTGAGACCAACAAATTTCAAATCAAAAAAATCATAAATTGTGGAATTTTGACAACTGGTAGGTTTACTTAAATCTTTCCATATATTTTCTAACTCACTAGTTAAGGTAGAACTTAAGCTTTCCAATGGAGTAACTCCGATATGATCCCTAATTACAAACAACAATAACATCTTGTGTTTGTGAGATTGTGAAGATGAATCTGTTTGCTTGGAATTCTTCCCAAAGAGAGATAGGTTAACTTCAAAAACAGTTTTCAATAGGCCCATATTATTACCTTGATATAAACCAATCTGTTGTTCCCATAAATTAATAATCATAACTTCTGAAACTGCAATAGCAAATAGGGCAGCTTTTCTTTCAAAATCTTGGTCCTCACCACGTTCGGCACCATCAGAACCTTCGACATCCAAAATAAAGATATCAGATCCAGGATTACTACGAACACCCTTGTTTGTATTTACAGCTTGTGTATGAGAAAGCCAGATGCCCTTGGTAGTTTGTTGTCTCTTTTCGTGAGCATCCATTGTATCAAAACTAGTATTGAATAAAAGGTTTAATAGTGTAGATTTACCACTTGATTGAGAACCAAACACAGAGATAACATGATAGTTTTGATCGATGTCTCTATCTCCCAAACAATCCTTAAAATATACTGGTAACCCTTGAGAGAATTCTTTATCCTCGTTAATCAGCTGAACAGCCACGTTCTTGGCCGTGTCAGTCGTAGTTTCGTCAGACATTGGCTTACTAAAGTTCGTTCTAAAGTATGATATTACACAACGCAAAAGCCAGTTCCTGAAGAATCTTTGTTGACTATTTATCCTTCCAGTTTAAAGGTTCTCTGTCGTTTTCTTGGAATATTCATTTAACTTTATACGTAGCCTGATCGTTTTCAAAGGGCAAATAAAGCTTTCTCTCGTTCTTTGACAAAAAAAAATGGAAAAATATGAAATTTGGTCGAATGAAGAAGAAAACAGAGGTGTTTTTTTATCAATTATATTCAATACAAGAATTTGATCTGTAAATTGCTTAATAGCTCTATTGGACTGTTGAAGTACAGAATTTTTTTGTTGCTTAGTCGTTTTATATACGTATTTCTGATTGAGTTAGAAGTTATCGATAGCTGCTGTAAGAAATAAAGCAATGACAACTGAAAATAAAGATAGTGTTATACAACAGAAATTGGCTAAAACGTTGCATCGTTTTGAGAGCAAAATTGCTGCAGGAGATTATTATGAAGCACATCAAACTCTGAGGACAATTGCCAATAGATATGTCAGAGCTAGAACTTATGAGTTGGCCATCGAATTGGTCAGTCAAGGTGCCACCTCATTATTAAAAGCTAAACAAGGTGGATCTGGTACTGATCTTATTTTTTATTTGTTAGAGATATATGATCAGGCTGAAGTGGCTGTGGATGATGGTTCCACAGGTCGATTGATTCAATTACTGGTTTTAGTTGAACCAACAGAACCAAATATGAAGGATGTTATAACAGGTATGAATAATTGGTCTATAAAATTTAGTGACTATAAATTTGGTGATCCGTATTTACATAATGTGATTGCATTGAAATTATTTGAAGGTGAACACATATATGAGGCAGAAAGATATTTCATGTTAGGTACACATGATTCTGTAGGAAAATATATTGAATTAGTATGGAATTGGTTCGTTCAAGCTGTGGATGAAGAGATACAAAAGGGTATTAATACGCCACAATTGACCTTAGTGGGAGATTTTTTCAGTAGATTAATATTCAATTATTTATTCATTTCCAACATTAAATTTGCTAATGAAACAAAAGAAAAATTCTTAAAACAATACGTTGAAGAATATCCAGATTTAAAATATGAAATCATTAGTAAAAGGATTCCAGGTCAAGATGAAGACTTTAGATTATTTTTATTTAAAGATTGTTCAGAATTGAATTTCTTGCAATTACTGATATTGACATGTCAGACAAAAAATAAAGCATTGTTTCAAAGTCTCAATGAGCATTACAAAGAATTAAAAATCAAATTTGCTCCACAACTTGAATATCTAGGACAAGAATATTTTGGTATCCAAGCACAAAGACAATCAAATTTCTTACAAGATATGATGTCAGGTCTTCTGGGTGGATCTAAATAGACTTAACGTAATATATATTAAAAAGTATAATAAATCTTTCAAATCATTTCATCTTGTGTATGTTCTTCTATCATTTCAAAAAGAATAAATATTGTTCTTACTTACAAGTATTTGAAATATTTATTTGTAATTGTTCTTAAAATTCAATTTATTACTTCTTTAGGATGCTTGACCTTTTAAGAGCTTCGAGTAATTCTGGTCTCTTTGAATTAATTAGATCTTGTTTAGCTTCTTCAAAAGTGGCTAATTTTCTATTTCTCTTTTGAGATTCAGGAAATTCTTCCTTTAATGTAACTATTTTCATTTCAAAAATATGAAATTCTGATCTAGGAGGATGAACAATTACATTATCAGTGTGTATTTCATCTTTAAAATTATTATTCCATTCCTTTGGTGGACGCATATCTTCCACAAAACCTAATTTATCAACAATTTCCCCAATACAACCACTTTCTTCCCAAGTCTCTCTAATTGCGGTCTTGCTGTAATCTATTGTTCCATCTGCATTAGTAACGACTTCATCATTCTCCACACCACCTTTGGGTAGGATCCATTTATTTCTATCTGCAGACGAGTTGATCATTAACACTTTGCTATGGTCAGTAGTCAAACACACACATCCAGCAACGATTCTAGCACCAGTATGCTCAGAGTATACTTGGTTTTCTCTACCCTCACGAGCAACTTTTGACTGTGTAATATTAGGCATCCTTCAAAAATAAGAATCGTTGGTAAAAGCAGTTATTCCTCACTACCATTAACGATGCTCTCTTTCTCACTATGTGTCACAATACCAAAAACCTAATAGGAATCCCAATACCTCAAATTGAACAGAAACATTGATTCTTTTATGTTTCTAAATTCGGTAAACATTCTTATTGAAATTTGTCGACAAGTAGTTGATTAAAGAAAGAGTGAAATTCTGATTGCTTTTCCTCTACGGCACGTGCAACTATTGTTTCCACTATACCCACTGTTAAAGTATTAAAATAATAGAACTTGCGACCTTTTATAATAGATCAATCTTTAAATTATGATATTACCATTTTGAACTTCTTAATTTGTTGAGTATCCGGTAGATTATGAGGGTGTACCGCTGACTTCTGAGTTCTATACGTTAAAATTACTTTGGTATATGTACCACTGTCAATTAAGATTAAGGAAAGGTTAGACACACAAGTTGTTATTTATCTAAAATAAAGCTAGTTATTGTAGGTTAGGGTAGCTGATAAAAAGGGATGGTAATCTACTTAAGCTTTGCAACTTTTAGATTACTTCTATGTGATAAATCTAGATAAAAAGAGGTCAATATATGTGTGTACGTCGGGATGCTCTGAGTCTGGCAGCTATATTTTCATCGCAAATTTTACATTTGAAGATCTTAATCAGGTAAATTACGGTGGTTATATCTCACCCTATTTTAAGAATCATAATACAGTATAACTTTCAGGAAACAATGAGGAAGAAAGAAGTAGATTATATACATATCAGACAGTACATAAATATCCTAGTTCCTACTCACTACCCAACGCAAGCTGTTTTACAGGGGAAAGAAATGTTTCAAATATGTAAATAAGTAAAAATTAATAATAAGAAACCCTTTAACCAAATTTCTTTTGGACTAGTTATACATAAGATTTGTAATTATTGTCCTCTTTTGTATAGTTGAACGACAGAGCTTAACTTTTGAAATTTGAATGTGAATCGCTGAGTAAAAGAGAGAATAACCAGCTAATAACAATTCAAGTCATGAGATATATATATACTTGAACCTCGACAACTGTTCATGTTGCTGTAATCGATTCAATCTCGCTAGTTAAGGGCAGGATCGAGATTCACATCACTGTGCACGAACCGGAGTCCTGACTTTAACCGTTCAGCCCGTCATCGTAAGGTAAAATGAACGAATGATGAGATAATTAAGCATAGCAAGCCTTACATATACAAATAAATATATATTTAAACACGACGACAGCAAGTAATCGAGGATTTCCAAAGTCATAGGATAGGATATAATTTCTCTATTGATTGCATCATTTATTGTTTTGGTGATCCTGTTTTAGAGAAATTTAGATTATACTTGGGAAATTTCCATTTAGTTTTATTTTAGCTTCATTTGTTTCAAGTTGGTAAAACAAGTTTTGAGGATATACATATATAAATATTAAGGTAACTTAAAGAAAACAGATATACGTTTGTCCAACATGGTTAAGAATGGATACACGAAATTGGATGTAGATGCTTTACTTCTATCTACTCCAAGTGAGAGTATGACACAATTAAAGGAAGTGAAAGTGAATAAACCAAAATCAAAGAGACATAAACCAATCAGATCATGTGCCTTTTGTAGGAGACGAAAATTGAAATGTGATCAACAGAAACCTATATGTTCTAGTTGTAAATCTCGAAACATAAAAGAATGTATATATACTGATCCAAATGCTAAACCCTCGGGGAAGACTACTTCAAGTACTAGTGGTACTATTATACCGACAGGATCTGGGATTCAAAATAATGTATCTTCTAATAGTCCTATATCAGATATTAGATATAGTCTAATGAAAAATTATGATCCTAGTTCTCCTGATAAACAAAATAGTCCCACAGATAGTCATATTTCTACATACGGAGGCTCTAATTTCGCTAGTGTTACTGGAAGTAGAACTGGTAGCTCGGGATCAGAGATAGATGATAAGATTCCAAATCCATTTAGAAATTATTATTATATTCAATGTAAGGAAAATGGCAGAACAATTACTTATGGCCCTACAGCACTTCGTACATTTATTATGAGAAATAATTGGGGGTTTAAGGACAAATATATGCAATTATGGAGTAAAATTAAATTAGAGAGAAATACTTGGAAGAAAAAATATATGACTAACTCAAGGAGTGAACTCGATTTAATGGAACTTGAAATTGGTGATTCCGCATCGATCCTTAATGATGTGCTGCCATGTTTACCAGATTTTGATTCAATTAAAGGTTATATTAATGATTTCTTTGATGAAAAGAACAGTAATTTATATGAAATGAATACATTTCTAGATAAGCGTAAAGTTCTTTATGATTTAGAATATGCATTTATTCAAGATCGTCAAGGGACAATTACTCAACTAAAAACTACCAATAAAAAAAATTATTTTAAAATTGCCGTGATCCTAATGATTTTAGTATTTACAAAATTTAGAAATAATATCCCTGTACAAATATTTAGATTAATCACTTATTTGACAGGTTTAGTATCTCCAAAGACAAGTTATATCGAAAAAGCACAATTTCTGCTACAACAAATTTTCTACACCTCCAGTTTTTCTCCAAAATCAGATGATACTAGTTTAATAGGGATTGTAAGTCAATTGACTACATGTGCAAGGACATTAGGTTTACATTTGAATATTAAAGAAATTTACAAAAATAGAGAACTTGTTTGTGGTCATTATGAAACCATCGAAAATTTATGGACCTGGGTACTATACTTTGATTTTGAATTATCACTTAGAATTGGTAAACGTTTGGATATTGGTTTAGAAACATTTAACGATATTAATTATCAAGAAGACAATAGCCTTGAATTATATGGGGATGTGATGAATAATGAATTTGGTCTAAACAAAACTGGTCCAAACCCAGAGTTTTGCTTAATTCCACCACGTTTGACTTCTATATTACCTAATAGTAATAAGAACACTCCTAAACATACGTATTCAACTTCCTCATCAATAGATGGCAACAAAGGAAGAGATTTCACAAAAGATCAATCATTCTTCGGTAAGATGAGACGATTTCTATTTTTAGTAAGACCAATGATCGGTGAATTCTACAGAAAGACAGGTACTCCAAAGGTTGTTGAACATGGACAGGTAATTCTCAAATTTTTAGATGAAGAGTTAAAGCCAATAAAATATGCTACTGATCCAGATCTAATTTCAGAACTTACATTTGGGGATATTAGACTGATACTTACAATCCTCGATATTATCACGATTTTTTATTCTGTAGGGTTTATTTTGTTAAATCACAGATCTGTACTGCTTAAGAATATCTCAATTCAGGCACATCTCTTAACGTTCTCGATTTTCAAAAATCTTGTTAATCATTGTTTTGCACTAGATAAAAAATATTTCCCAGAAATGGTTCATCCATCATACAATGGCGTATCCCCATATTTAAGTGCTAGTTTAGGTCTATCACTTCATCCAGTTTTACAATCACTAGGTATATTTTATGCTTTCTTCTTTTTAAAGGCAACTTTATTCGAAAATGGTATATTTGTCTCGTATGATATGAAAGAAGTAGAATGGGACATGAGTTCATTTAGTGTCCCAACAGATAAATCTATTTCATTAATTACTACATTCAGTATGTACAAAAAAATATTTGAGGATTGGATTAGTTATGATAAATCAAACAAGAAGGGGTTTGAATTGAAAAATTTAATGTTAAGGTCTTATTCTGGTCTAATTCTGATCACTTTGGAAAAGACATATAGAATCATTGTTGAGAAGGCCTTAGAACATAGAAAGAAGATAGAAAGTTCGTGGATAGCACAAGGTTTGGATGACAACTCAAGAATTATGCCTTCAATTCGTGGTGAGTTCCCATCTAATTCACAGATTAATGAATCAGTTGCAGCCAGTCAACAAAACTCTACTGGAAATATTAGTGCCAAACAAGCATATCACGGTTATTTGCAGTACCAGTTCCAACTTGAGGAACAAAATCAAATCAATGAATTACAGAGACATATTGAAATTTTGAACGAAAAGGATAAAGTAAACTCATCAAATGAAAAAATCGATAAAAAAGTTACCGCAAAAGATAATAAGATATTATCAGAAAATAATAAAGAGCCTATGATTATATCAAGTACTGGCGAAAAGATTAATGCTGTTGAAGCAGAGAGGGCACAGAAATTAGTTGATGATTTCTGGTCTAGTTACAATACAGGGTGGGAAAAATTATTAAATGATTCTGACTTGTTATTCCAAGATTTTGAAAATGAATTATAAGGGATGTCAAACTTATCGTAAATATCTGGGTAGCACCATATCCTAAAATGAAACAGATACTAAAATATGCGCGACCACTTCCCATAATGATCGTCCTCTCATGATTAAAGGGAGATTAAGGGTACCTTACCCACTAAAAATTTTCATGTATTTAAACAAGGATGATATTAAATAATTTAAAGTAATCTTTCTTTTATTATATAGACTATTCATTTTAAAAAGTATTCTTTCTTTATTTTGTGATCTATATTCGTGCATGGCAGTTCATATAGTTGTCTAATCAACATGTGTCCTCATAGTTATAACCGATCTTATTCATTAAGCGAATTACTGGAGAAATTTAAATTTATCAGAAACCTTGACTCTAATCCAGAAACTAAGATAGTGTCGTTACTTGGAACTGTTGACTCAAGAAATGCAATATTAACTGCAGAAAAGACACATTTTATTCATAATGATACAATTAGAAGACAGTCTATACATCCTCCGCTTATGAGTATAAACAGTTACAAGAATCCTAAGAGAGAATGTCGTTTTGTTAGGACAAGTGATAATGAAGTTGCTCCAGTTTCTGACGATGAATTAGGATTAAGAGACCCATGCGCAAGTGAGTTTTCTTTTGTGAAAGGTGTTATTGAGTTAAACGAACTAACGTCTAATGATAATTTCCATTGGGCGCTAGCAGTATTGAGGGAACACATAGATGAAAACCCAACTGCTAAGATTAGTATAATATGGCCTGCCACGGATGTTCATATAAGAAGATATGATCAACAGAAGTTACATATTGTTAAGGAAACACCGGAGATGTATGAGAATATTGTTAAACCTTTTATAGATGAGATGTCCACTTTTAAAAAATTGGAATGGGTATACAAAATCTTATATGAAAATACAGAAGAAGGAAGGACCATATACAAACAGTACAATGAACTTAATAAAAATGATGGATTTATTTTATTACCGGATACAAGATGGGATGGTGAGACATTAGAGTCTTTGTATTTAGTTGCGCTTATGTACAGAGACGATATCAAGTCCATTAGAGATTTTCGACCACATCATAAGGATTGGTTGATCAAGATTAACAGTTTATTAAAATCTGTTATCCCACCATGCTACAACTATGCCGTTCGCGCCGATGAACTACGTATCTTTATCCATTATCAACCGTCATATTATCATTTACATATTCATGTTGTACATATCAAGCATCCGGGTCTTAGTGGTGGGTTACATGACGGGAAAGCCATACAAATAGATGATGCCATAGAAAACCTGGATTTTTTGGGGCCTGATGGATGGAAGTCTACGTGTATTACGTATACTATTGGTGAGAATCATCCATTATGGTCAAGGGGACTAAAAAATGAGGTTCAAAAACAATTGAAAGAGGCAAACATTAAAGAACCTCCTGAGATAATTAATAGTATTCAAGCACCAAATTGAAAAGAAATATATAAGATGACATTTCGTTTAAAACATTGTTTAATCTTTCTATAAAATCTCCTGTTCTGGCAAGCCAGGAAGATATGAGACTAATTTTCTTGGTTTTTATATAGTTTTGACATTCGTAGCATGGAAAGAGTTATTAAATAATATAAATAGATGTATCACTGTTGTAAATATGTTTTGGTGAAATGTTACTATCTGTTACTTTTGTTATGTATTTCTAAAATGTGAATATTTTATTATTCTCGTTTCGAATTCTCAAAATATTTTTTTTTTCCTTTAAGTTTCGTAACTTTTAAACAAATGCAATATTTAAAATATATACATATACATACACAAAAATTTCAACTAAGCATACTTATAAGCGCAAACTTGTGCGTATGTTGAACAGTAAGTAACCAATACACAACATAGAAAATACCATAATGGCAACTCATGAATTCGGAATGACACATGTTAGATCATCCTCTGTTTCACTCTTAGCAGAGGCTACATCTGGAGCAGGCTCCTCAGGAAACACTTTAGAAGACAAATTGGCAAAGATCGAAATATACAAAAACCTAACTAAGTATGAAGATGTTTTGGCGAAATTGATAGAATCTGTAGATAAATTTCATCCTAATTTAAAATATGTACAAGAATTAATACAGGCAGACTCAGACACCTTTTCTAGTCTCGGTACTTTTGCCAAATATGATGATATTGATTCCAGACTTAGTACTTTAGAGGAAAAACGTATAGCTATTGATCAACAAACTAGAGATATATTAGAAACATTAAATGAATGTCATGACGATCTAAACAGCCTACCCAGTCTAGATCAAGTAGAATTTGAGAGAGACACTATATTAGCACAGAGAGAGAAAGTTAGCTCGACCACATTATTGGATTATGCTACAAAACTGTCGAAATTTACAAAAATACCGCCTACATTTGATAAAGGATCTATTGGTCCAAATAACTTTGTGTGGCCTGGTGATGATGCTTTGAGAAGAGGGATGTTGGCCCTTGCTTCGTTAAACAGTGATAAATTAACCGCTATTCGAGGTCAAACAACAGAAAAGGAAATAAATAGTACCATTCCAACCACCGAGAATAATACTAAAGATAATATTATTAATGAATCCATACCTGATAAACAGGAATTGGGAGGTGGTGATAAATCTGATGAGAGAAGGGAATCCTTTGTATTTGGTGGTAATAATGGAACGCATACCGAAGAAAAGAAAGAGAATAGTGACAATGAAGATATCGATCTGGATCTGGATCTTTTCAACCCAGATGAATTCTAAAACAAATATAATGATACCTCATAATGTCTATATATCTACATATCTATATATATATATATAAATATACTGTCGTCATTTTAAAAAAAAAACGTAAGAGGTAAATGTATATAGTTTACCCTTAATAACATATTGGCTTTAAAGAAAAAAAGCACTATTTGTCCTTCTTGGAGATTGGCTTAGGAGAATAACTGCTAAAACTCATCTTCCTAGTAGTATCAGATGCATTATTAGCAGTCTCAGCCAACTCGTTTCTAAAATTTTGAAAGGCTTTAGATAAATTTTCTTCTTCGATCTCAAGACCCTTTTTATCCTTCCATTCATTATATTCGTTAATAAATTTATTGAAATCTTCTTTCGCTTCATCCCAATCTGCATCATCAATATTTGGAATACCTAAATTCATTTCTTGTAGCTCTAATGGATCTAGTTCTTCATCAGAATTATTTGTAGCTTGTTTTTCGTATTCAATCTTATCCTTTATGATGTCACTCAAGATTCCAGAACTCTTAGAAATATCCTTTTCGATCTTCTTTTGGTTCAATGCTTCGATTTCCTTTGGTTGTAAAGATTTACAGAGCTTCATTACAGATTTAGCATATGGACCTTTGAATATGAAGAACGATATAAGGACAATAATATGACCATAAAAGTATACAGATGCCCAAGCCTTTAATGAATCGGTGAATCTCAGTGCTAAGAATGGTTGAATTAAGTATCCAAATGATATTTTAATAACATAATCACCTAAATAATCATAAATCCATTTATATTTTGTTGGAGTAATACCATCTGCTTTAAGAAATATTGGTCTAAAGTTTCTTCTATAAAATTTACCACAAGCTTGATAAAGGGCACCTGTTGCAAAAGTTAAGTAATAACCTGCACTAAACCCATGCCAAAATGCAGAAGTAAGGAATGTAAATAAAGTAGAACGAAATCCTGGTTTAGTACCTTTCTTTGCCACACGTAAATATATATAATATTTTAACCATTTGTTAGTATTCATATTCCATGCCTCTAAACAATCTCTTGTACTTTGAGCTGTCTCCACAGCCATGATATCAATATTTTTCACACGATCCCATTTGATCTCACCGGTCTTTTTATCGTAACCATTATAACCTAGACCACATAGGATACATGACCCTTCTGAGATAGTCCATGCAGCGTAATACTTAAATCTAGTGACTAAACCTAAAAGGTACATGTAATGGATTCTGTAAATGAAATTATGAGACATGAATACAGAAGAGTTTAAGACAGTAGCAATATTAATATATTTGGGAAGTATAGAGTAAAGTACCATCCAAAATAGACCTTGTACAACTTTTAAGGTTGCTAATCTACCATTTTTAGGAATTTGTCTTCTTTTACTTTGATGATATCTATTTAATGGTTTTCTAGATTCTGGTAAATCACTAAACATTTCACAATTTAACCATGAATCAAAATCAACAAAATCAAAACTTGGTCCCGTTAATATAGTTGGATAAAAAAACACATAAGCAAAATATTTTAATAAAGAAGGATGATTCTTAATAGCTCTAGATTGTTGATATTTGGTCAATTGAGAATCAAATTCTTCTTTATTTAAATAAGTACCATCATGATATGACCAAGCAAACGACGTTAATTTCATTACCATTACCATTTGAGCACTCGTAATATCGATTTGAGAATTAATGTTTACATTACTTGAATTTGATGCAAAATGAGCATATATATGATTTAATGCTAAATGACCCATAACAAATACGAAATTAATATGGGGCATAAATGCAGAATGATAAAATCTAGTAATCAAAAAGGTAAATGAAGAACTAATAAATAATGTTCTAAAACCTGATGGTAGATTCATTACACCAAACAAATATATGAAAGACATAAAAATAATGTAACTACATTTCAAATTGACACGTTTATCTGGTAACCTTTTCAGTATCGCATTTAATGGGAATGAACCTAGCAAACAAATGGCAAAACGTAAAGTAAAATTATCGATACCATAAGTCTCACAGAGATGCTGTATTCCAGCATCAATGAAGTTATACATCTCTCTTTCTCTATTTCTGAAAAAGTTTACAACCTCACAATATTAGTATTATCTCTGATCAACTGTCAAGAACACCAATCCTTAAATTCATTCAAGATCTCAAAATAGTCCACTAAAATCCAACCTCTTTTTCTCTTATCCTTTAATCCCCAGTTTCATACTTCCAGTTTACCATTATTCTTGTGTAAGTGAAACACTCAACAAAATTCAGTTCCTCTCTCTCTGCCTGTCCTGAAGCGAAGTTGATCCGGATTACATACTTTTTTTCTCGCCCTGATTATGACATCTTAGGGTTTGGTGTTTCCATCCCTATTATTCGATTCTTTCCTGCATGAATGGGATCAAAGTTGAAGGATTTTTCACTAGCTGAGGGGTTAACTTCCGTTATGATTTTGAAAGTGAGAAAGGAATTGTTTGTGATCTATTTAAGTGGTGGGATTCTTATTTGTATTTGTATTTCGTTTTCTTTCTCGTATTCAAAGATTCCTAATCAAATTAGACACTAACACCAAGCGATGTTCCGTTCAATTAAGGCTGCTAAGACGGCCTCGAATACAGATGTATTAAAACGTTGTTTTTCACAAAGTTATAAGTTAACTAAGTCTCAGGCTACGGGCGTTGTATTTATGAACATGGGTGGTCCTTCTACCGTAGAAGAGACCCACGATTTTTTGTATCAATTGTTTGCTGATAATGATCTTATCCCTATTAATAAGCGGTTTCAGCCATTGATAGCAAAATATATTGCTAAATTTAGAACCCCAAAAATTGAACAACAATATAGGGAAATTGGTGGTGGTTCACCTATACGTAAATGGTCAGAATATCAATCTACAAGAGTCTGTAAAATGTTAGATGAAATTAGTCCCGAGACTAAACCACATTATCCCTATGTGGCATTTCGTTATGCTAAACCTTTAACTGATGAAACTTATCAAAAGATGTTAGATGATGGTATAACTAGAGCTGTTGCTTTGACTCAATATCAACAATTTTCTTATTCAACTACTGGATCTTCCATTAATGAATTATGGAGACAAGTAAAAAAATTAGATCCAAATAGATCTATTGTTTGGTCTACAATTGATCGTTGGCCTTCCAATGAAGGTTTAATAGATGCATTTATTGCTAATATTACTAAGAAATTAAATGAATTCCCAGAAAATATAAGAGATAAAGTTGTCATTTTGTTTTCTTCTCATTCTTTACCAATGGATGTCGTTAATACAGGTGATGCATATCCAGCAGAAGTTGCCGCTACAGTATATCAAATTATGACAAAATTAAAATTTAAAAATCCGTATAGATTGACTTGGCAATCACAAGTCGGACCTAAACCTTGGTTGGGTGCACAAACTTTGGCTATATCAAAGTTCTTAAGTGGTATGGACTCATCAAAGATCCCTGGTATTTGTATTGTACCTATATCTTTTACTTCAGATCATATTGAGACCTTACATGAAGTAGATATTGGTATGATTGAAGAATCTGAATACAAAGATAAATTGAAAAGATGTAATTCCCTTAATGAAAGTGAATTGTTAACTAAAGGTTTAGCAGAAATGGTTAGAGACCATTTGAAGAGTGGTGAATTATATTCAAAACAATTACCATTGGATTACTTACTTGGTAAGTCAAGCGACCCAGCTGATCTTGAAGAATTATTTGGTGACCATAGAAAGGTCAAAGGCTAATAATTCAGCTAGACGTTCAAGCAAAATTAATATTTATTTTTTGGTATGATTACCATTTATCTTATTTATATATTTTTCCATTTTTTTTTTTATTTACTGATATATCCTTTTTATAAAAATTTTTTGCATTAGACTAAGTATACATATCTAATTGTTTCTTTTTGAATTTAAGATTTTGATCAAGTGAAAAAAAAAAATTGTGTTAGACTGTACTTTTAAAATTTACTTTTTTCTTATAGGTTCAGGATAGAATATACAAACAAAATAGAAGGCACCAATTTAAAATGTTATAATCTATATTAGGTAGTAATATCTAAATTATTTATATCTTCTTTCTTCCAATGACATAATTTTATATCTGAAATTACGGTATTTTCAGTTGTAAAAGATTACGTACAATGATGTGAGGTAAAATTTTTATAAACAATTTATAATACATGTGAAATAAGATAAAATGTCACCTAGAGATTCTGGCAATCCCGCGTATTATGTGATAGTTCCAATTCTTTTGTAATCAAGCCAAGTAAAAAAAAAATAAGCAAAAAGAAATTGATTTCGCCCAGGATCGAACTGGGGACGTTCTGCGTGTTAAGCAGATGCCATAACCAACTAGACCACGAAACCATATTTTCTTGAAAATACGGAGTATTATTTGATTATATATAGAAATCAAAATTTTGATTTTAAACTCGTAATTTTCACAATTATTTGTTATAATATGTGTTACGAAGGAATATAAGCTGCAATAGTTGTTCCAGATATTTTATGTTTAGTGATGTAGAGCAATATTTCCAACAAGGAATATTTGGGACTGTCAGAAACTAAGGGTAACTTATAGTGACACTTAGTCCAAAAATATTGTAAAGAGATAATTTGCAATAACGGATTTAAACCAGCAATTGTAAAAGACCAGCAACAAAACATAAAAATTAAAAAGACCAGCCATCTATGCTGGTGAAGTGTTCAAAAGAATTATGGCATATATAAAGGCCATCATTGTAAAATAATA
>JAJLXS010000102.1:0-33997 GCA_030571355.1 Maudiozyma serrabonitensis | reverse complement strand
GACCTGTCGCTATGATTACTTGAATCCCTACCGTGCTTCCTATTGTGTGTTTCACGGGCCTCATTGCGGTCGTGACGGTCGTTGTGGCCAGGTGCCACGACAGGCCTCTCTACAGGTGGGAACAATTCACGCTCTTGGTCCTTCACAAGTCCCTTCCAGTCCCATCTCTTACGGACATACTTCTCTAGTTGCCAGTTCTTCCATACCTGCCTGCCGTACGTACTATTCTTTACCTTTTCGGACTCACCAACAAGCGCTCCTGCGATTCTCTCCTTGTACAACATTAACTTGGCCGTGAAATTCCATAACTTATCCATGATGTGTGAACCGTAGGCATTACAGGCCATGTTGACAACGTCTTTACATAGAATGTTCAATAGACGTCTCCGCTGGATGATCTCGACACGTTTAGGGTCCAGGACACTCTCCACAACATGCGAAAACACACCGTGATAGCACATCTGTAGCAGCCTCTCCTCTGGCAGGGCAAGCATACTCTCGACAGTAACGTCCATGAACTGTTGATCGTAAGCGATCAGTTGCTCCAGGAAGATGGACCTCCTTCTTTCCTCGGCAGTGGGCCAGTCATCACGGGTGTTTCCCAGTGTTGACGAACCCAGTTGCAAACAACTTTCTAGGACGTTCCGTTCTTCTTGTTCCGCTGGATAGTATTTCTTTAGTAATTGGCCAATGATTTCGTCCCTAAGGTAGCTATCCTGAGCGTTACTAGCATTGATAATGGCAGTCCCAAAATCGATGTTCGAGTTGAGCAGCACACTCAGCTCTGGAACAATGTCGTCTAGGATCTGTCTTATTTCTTTGCCCTTCAGGTGTAACAGCAAAGCCTGTACCACAAATGCACCAGTGGTGTCTCTCTTTGCCAGCTTCACTACACGTTCCCTCATATACAGTCTGTACAGTCTCTCCACATATTTCTGTCTACCGTAGCCGATCACGTTCTGCAAGAAGTGGGAACCAACAGCATCTGACAACAAATACTCCACAAATGACTCCTCCTTGGCGTCCCTCTCGTCATTGGTGTTGAAGATCAGTCTCCAGAACGACCGATCTCTGTCAAAGATACCCTCGACCTGGATGACCAATTGGATAACAGGAGATGCCACCTTGTCGACACACAGTTCCCTGAACTTTGTGATTGTGGATGGACTCACATCAGAGCGTGATGCGGCATCGCCTGTGAATGACTTGTATAGTCCAGACACCAATGCACGTAGTTCCAGTTTGAAGGATTCTGGTGTCTGGTATGTCTTGTTGAACTCGTCGTTGTCCTTGATGTCGATCATCTTACGTGCAATCTTTGACTTCTTTGAACGCAGGTTGGAGTTGCTCTGCGTACTGCTTGGCAACACCTTTGAGGCCAGGATCAGGATCACCAATCTCAATGTGTGGGACCCATACTGGTCTGACATGAGCGATTTAGCGTGTGGTTTCAGCTCGTTCAGCATGAATAGAAACATGTTCTCCATAGATCCATATTCATCATCACCATTACCCTCTGCGGCAACATTGTCCTCGTCAAAACTTGGCGTCAGAAGCTCCTTCTCGACCAAGGCAGCTGACCGCACCAGCAGCGTCTCCAGGACGTGCGAGGCGTACTTATGACACGCCATACCGTAGAAGTTCCCATTGAAGGCCTTGAAAAGCCCCTTCAACTGGGAGTCGTCACAGTCCAGAATTAACCTCTCGACCAGTTTGGAACAGATCTGCGAAGTCACTAGCTTCAGCTCCTTGCCTCGTGCTTCCTCGATCACACTTGTCACGAATTGTCCCTTCTCCTCACGGGACTCGAACGCATCCATCCCCAGGGTGGCCTCGGCTTGTTTGAAATACTCCAGTTCGTCTCTATCGAGCACACCGTAAAACATGGCCTGGTTGGACGATCCCTCATTTTCTTGTGCTGTCTCTGTTAGTTGCTCATCGCCATGAGCAGAATGGTCCTTCTCAGGTGCAAACTCGTCCCTCTTTTCTTTCTTAAGTAGTTTTCTACCTCTAGCCTTTGGTGCCATACCTGATAGTGTTTGCAATGAACTGTCTTTACAGGGTTGAGTGTGTATATCTTGCCTCACTCTAGCTCATCGATCCTCTTAATACAGCGACCTTTTCCTTAAGTACGTAAAATTTTCTTATTCTTGAAAATTTCATGCTCTTCGCTTTCTCGCTCTCTGTCTTCCACGATGCGATGAGATGAGAGGGAAAGAGGTAGCCATGAACGGTAAATAATGCATTATTATATATTAATCTATATTTTACAGATGAAGGGGTGGTAGTAGAGGGATGATAATGTGAGGCACACTTGGAACAATTGTGTGGAATCTATGTGAGCAACCAATCAATCGTCGTGGTCCCAGTTACCTGGCTTTGGGCCCCTTGGCGGAGCAACTGGACCACCAGCCTTCTTGGCCATGATGATTTGGTCTACAGACAACACAGTGCATGCAGCTTCCGTAGCCACGTTCACTGCAAACTTCTTCATCTCCAACATATCGTATATATTTTCTTCCCTGATATCCTTGAGCCCATCCGCACTCTCGCTGTCGATGTCAATACCCTTGTAGATTCCTGATCCGGAGTCATCGTTGTGGGCAGCGTACAAGTTTGGTAGTACTTCATTCACATCTTGACCCGAGGTCTCTGCCAGTGTACGTGGAACGATCTCGAACGCTAGAGCGAATTGTTTGATGGCTAATTGCAACAAACCAGGTGTCTTCTCACCGAACTTGGTTATACGTGACACAAGTTCGATCTCGGTAGCACCAGCACCTGGTAGCAGCTTCCCACCATCTGCTTTCATCAGACCCTTGATAGCTGACACACCGTCATCAATTGCACGTTCAATGTCGTCCAAGTGGTTCTGGGTGGCACCTCTTAGGATGATAGTGGCGGTCCTGCTGACCTCATCTTCTTCTTGTTTAAACACAGTGACCCTGTCACCACCAATCTCCATTGTCTTCACTACATCAACTGTACCGGCTTCTTCTGGTGTTGGTGCACCCAGACGAGCCAGTGGTGTAGCACCACAAACACGGCATATTCTTCTTAGTTCGAACTTACTTGGAACCTTCAATACCAGGATACCGTAACGGTTCAAATAGTGCAGTGCCAACTCTCCAACACCGGCACCAGCAACAACACACTCCACGCCCATGTCGGCAATGGCCTTCATCATACTATCGATCTGTTGTTCTTCACCCTTTGAGAAGTCTAGCATTTCCTGGGCATTGTGCAACAGTACAGTTCCCTTAGTCTCTGTTGCTGCAATATCCAATGGGCAAGTGAACACTGCTACTTTGTGCTTCTTACCACTTGTCAAGGCCTTGACATGACCTTCAGGTTCACGGTTGAACACCATCCCCTTTATAACACTGGAATTGGACAGAGAGCCACCCATAATCTTAACAACTCTGATGGAATCCACATTGAATGAGGTGAACCCAGTGTCTTGCTTGGAAGGCAATACATGAGAGACGGCCTCTGCGACCAACTTACTTAGTAACTCTTCATGACCGTATTGCTTTGCAGCAATCACAGAACGTGTAATCTTAGCTAATTGTTCTGGGTCGTTCTTCAAAGTGATCTCATCCACTACTAGTTCATCCAGTGCTTTCAAAGTATAGTTCATGGCCATATTATAACCTTGGATAATCTCAACTGCGGACAGACCTAAAGCGATCAATTTTTCAGAGACATTCAACAACTCCCCAGCAAGGATCATGACTAGGTTTGTACCATCACCCATGTCAATCTTTTGTTGTTCGGTAGCCATCACTAGGACCTTGACAGCCGGGTGGACAATATCTAATTCACGCAACATTGTAGCAGCATCATTGGTAACAACAGTCTTCCCCAGGTGGTTCACAATGATCTTGTTTCTCCCACAGGGTCCCATTGATGTGAGACACATCTGATGGATCTCCCTGATGGCTGCAATGGATTTATTGATTTGACCGTCGGCGTTGGAATAACTGCTGTAGCCTTGCTTAAATAGACCTGCATTTGGAGCCTGTGGCAATTTCATAGACATTCTTGAAAGTAGTCGTAGACGTTGTGTGTATTATCCCTTTGATTGCTTCTTGCAGTATATTTTGAAATAAAAAAAAAAAATAGTTTGTTCTTATTTCAATTATTGTGTGTAAAAGTTTCAAATATTTCAATTTTAAAAGTCTTACCAACAAAAAAATAACGAAGCTAATAAATTATTAGAAGAAAAACCGAAGAAAAAAAAAACCCACTACGTATATTATTTCCAATATGCGTAAAATCCCACTATATGATTTTTTTATTTTTTCTAAAATTTTCGCTCTTTATTGCCTATATTAACTAGAAAAACAACAACATTAAACTGACAAAAACACTATACACGATCGTCTCTCTATATCCCACCAATGCAGATATACAACACTTTATCTAGTAACATACATAATATAAACTATATATATATTTATATATATATATATATATAAATAATTGAAATTAATTATCAATTTTCAACTTAATTTAGTAATAATAAAAACCACAATACGTACAACGTTCTTAAACATAACTGGATTAAAATCGGTAGTTAATAAAACAAAACAAATTACTTAAATAATGAATAATCTAATGTTAATAACCAAATAGAAAGGAAAACATTTTTCTTCAAAACAAACAAACAAATTAAGAATTAGTCCTTTATATATATTATAACGTGAAATTAATTAGCCGCTGATCAAAACGGACAGAAAGAGTAATTATTACCAGTATAGCCCTATTATCACGTGTTAAATATAGTACAACACCAATAATATAGCTAACAGCAACACAATCCGGTTAAATGGAATAATATACAAAATGTTAGTAATAGTAACACTATTTAAGTTAACAGAGATTGTTTTCATACTTTCCTCTCCTTTCTCCGCTAAATTAACGACTTATTATCATTATTATTGCTATTATTGTTGTTGTTATTATTGGTTTTGCGAATCATCGGAGAGAGCTATTTCGTGGAGAAACATTTAGTTTTCAAAAGAGAAAGCGCACAGAAAGTTAGTAGAGAGAGAGAGCGAGGAAGGAAGGGAGGGATAGAGAGAGAGAAAATGATATGTATTTGATCTATTCCGCGCTGTGATTGGTCAGATTGAAAAAAATAGTACTGAAATTTATTTACTTCTCACAGTAAAGGGAGAGAGAAGTAATAATAATTTTTATATATATTGAATTTTAGTTTATTTTGAGTCTTTTTAAATCACCAATCAATACTTGAAGATCTAATTTTCCCCTCAATCGTTTTATTACTCTTACTTTTGTACTAATATAGAATATATAAATGTGAAATAGTTTAACACATAGACTAATATATATTCAACTTATAAGTGAAGTATATATATATATATATACATATACACACAGAGATATATGCTTTAGAAACTCCGTAAAATTATTTTTTTTTTTTAAGGGAACGAGAAAATAAATTATTTTAAGAAATATTCAATCTGTTAGCATATTTATTTCTTTAAACTCCCTCTAATAATAATAATAATAAGAATAATATCAATAATCGTGCATATAGAAACAAATTTTTATCTATTTATTTCATTTCATTTCATTTATTAAATTAACTATGCTATCTTTGAGACAATCGACTTCAAAGTTAAGTAATAGTTTAACATTATACAAAAGATGTTTTTCTTCAACTTCAAGAACTCTTGAAGTTCAAGGTAAAAATATTAATGGTAAATCATTTACATCAAATTCTACTGATCCTTTATTAAATAAATATCATATTATTGATCATGAATATGATTGTGTTGTTGTTGGTGCAGGTGGTGCAGGTTTAAGAGCTGCTTTTGGTCTTGCTGAAGCAGGTTATAAAACTGCATGTATTTCAAAATTATTTCCAACAAGATCTCATACTGTTGCTGCACAAGGTGGTATTAATGCTGCATTAGGTAATATGCATCCAGATGATTGGAAATGGCATATGTATGATACTGTTAAAGGTTCAGATTGGTTAGGTGATCAAGATTCAATTCATTATATGACAAGAGAAGCACCAAAATCAATTATTGAATTAGAACATTTTGGTATGCCATTTTCAAGAAATGATGAAGGTAGAATTTATCAAAGAGCATTTGGTGGTCAATCAAAAGAATATGGTAAAGGTGGTCAAGCTTATAGAACTTGTGCAGTAGCTGATAGAACAGGTCATGCAATGTTACATACTTTATATGGTCAAGCTTTACAACATGATTGTAATTTTTTCATTGAATTTTTTGCTTTAGATCTTTTAAAATCTCCTGAAGGTGAAGTTGTTGGTGTTATTGCTTTAAATCAAGAAGATGGTACAATTCATAGATTTAGATCACATAGAACAATTATGGCAACAGGTGGTTATGGTAGAACTTATTTTTCATGTACTTCAGCTCATACTTGTACAGGTGATGGTATGGCTATGGTATCACGTGCAGGTTTCCCATTACAAGATTTAGAATTTATTCAATTTCATCCATCAGGTATTTATGGTTCAGGTTGTTTAATTACTGAAGGTGCACGTGGTGAAGGTGGTTATTTAGTTAATTCAGAAGGTGAAAGATTTATGGAACGTTATGCTCCAACTGCTAAGGATCTTGCTTGTAGAGATGTTGTATCAAGAGCAATTACAATGGAAATTAAAGAAGGTAGAGGTGTTGGACCAGATAAAGATCATATGTTTTTACAATTAAGTCATTTACCACCAAATGTTTTAAAAGAAAGATTACCAGGTATTTCAGAAACTGCATCAATTTTTGCAGGTGTTGATGTAACAAAAGAACCAATTCCAATTATTCCAACTGTTCATTATAATATGGGTGGTATTCCAACAAAATGGACAGGTGAAGCTTTAACAATTGATGAAAAGACAGGTGAAGATAAAATTATTCCTGGATTAATGGCTTGTGGTGAAACTGCATGTGTTTCTGTTCATGGTGCTAATAGACTTGGTGCAAATTCTTTATTAGATTTAGTTGTATTTGGTCGTGCTGTTGCTCATACTGTTGCTGATACTTTACAACCTGGTTTACCACATAAACCTTTATCTAATTTAGGTAAAGAAAGTATTGCAAACCTGGATAAATTAAGAAATGCTAATGGTTCAAAGAGAACATCGGAAATTAGATTAAATATGCAAAAGACAATGCAAAAAGATGTTTCAGTATTTAGAACTCAAGAATCTTTAGATGAAGGTGTTAAAAATATTACTGCAGTTGATAATACTTTTGAAGATGTTCATGTTACAGATAAATCAATGATTTGGAATTCTGATTTAATTGAAACTTTAGAATTACAAAACTTATTAACTTGTGCTTCACAAACTGCAGTTTCAGCTTCTGCAAGAAAAGAATCTCGTGGTGCACATGCTAGAGATGATTATCCTGAAAGAGATGATAAGAACTGGATGAAACATACGTTATCATGGCAACCAACTACAGGATCTCCTGTTTCTTTAAAGTATAGAAATGTTATTTCTCATACATTAGACGAAAAAGAATGTCCATCTGTACCACCAACTGTGAGAGCTTATTAATCAAATCAAAATGAAAAAAAAAAAAAAAAAAATTGTACTTTCCCTCACTCCCTTACCCACACATACACATACAATCATTATTTATTCTTTACTTATTTTGTATCTATTTATTTATTTATTTAATTTAATTTTCAAATATTATTTATTTAATGATCGTTGAACCCTTTGTTTTAATTTGTCTTCTAACCTTTTCCTATTTGGATCTATTTCATTTTGATTAATATAATTTGCAACAATTTTTGATAAATCTTTCCAATTACCATTTTCCCAAGATTCACATAAAGAACCTGCTAATTCACAAATTTTTAAAATATTTAAATTTTTAATACGTTTATCAAATTGTAACATAAATTCAATTAAATCATCATTATCCATTTCATTATCTTGATAAATTTCAATTAAATTTTTTCTCACAGTAATTAATATTGAAATTATAATACATGCAACCATAGAATCAACGGGATATGAAAATGTCAATATATGATCCCAAACAATTAAACAATCTTGTAATGGCAATTCTCTTAAAAATAATAATCTTGTCCAACGAATTAACCAAATTAAATTATTGTGATTTGTACCGGATATTGTTGTTGAAGATGGATAAAAAATTGAATAGATTTGTGGAGAACTTAATTTTAATAATTTAATGAAATAATTATCTTGCCAATTTAATAAATTTTTTTCAATATAGAAAGTCTTTTGTAAAGGTACCATTAATTTAATGAAAATGAATAAAATAAATTTAATTTCAATATTATTTAAATTTGAATCATCATAAAATTGTAAAAAAATTATTGATAAAATTTCATGAAATCCTTGTCTATATCGATAAATTTGATTAGTTATTGATAAATTTTTCTGTTTTTCATCATTTGTTATTAATAAATAATTAAACATAATTTTACGCATTAATGCATGAATTTTTGGATCTTGAAAAATTGGTGAAACAATTAATCTTGATAAATCTAAATCGATAATTTCTAAAGTATCTGAAATATTCATACCACCACCACCATCTTCTTCTTCTTCCTCGGTATTTTCTGATAAAGGATGTAAATGTGTCTCCTTTGGTGTCAATTTCCTTATTCCTTTATTACCCATTTTCACTATTCGTTTAATAGGAGTAAAAGATAAATTTGAATTTTGTATCTCATCATCATCATCATCATCATCGCCACTATTATTATTTTCTTTCTTATTTGTTATAGGAGACAATAAAGGCACAGGAACTAAATTATTTAAAGAATCGAATAAAAATGAATCATCAGTAATATATTTTTTATCTTTATTATTTGAATCATCTTGATTCTCCGAATGTAAAAGTAAAGTTTTCCAAATCCATGATCTATCATAATTATTAATTATTTTAACATGTTTATATAATTCACCTCCCCAAATACCATTTTGAATTAGTTGCTGTCTTGTCTTATATGTATCAATAATTAATTGGGTCAATTCAGTCATTACTACTCATTACTCATCTACCTATGATCTATTTGAATAAAATTAATCTATACTATATAGCTCATTGAAAAATTATAGCAGGGGAAACGACCTTCCTAAAAATATCTGTTGAAAGAGAAAACCGAAACAAATTCAATTTAACTTTTTATTGTATCAAACCACATCACGAACCAAATGTCCTGTCCCATCTCTCCCACCTGCAACCTGCAATCCGCCTCCCCGCGGAACACAATCTCAGTTTTCTCTTTGCATTATTTTCCGCCATACAAATACAGAACGGGGTCCAATATTTACACTACATTACACACAAAACACCGTAATACAACAGCCAACACACAACACTAAAACTACAGTCAACTGCACGTGCAAAATAAAAATGGTACTATGTACGCTGTTGGCAATACTCCCACGTTCAACCAGTTCAACTGCCCGTCCCTCCCTCCGCCCCCACGTAATTTTCTGTGCATTCACACTATTCAAGGGGGCGAGAAGCGGCACATACAGGTCGTTTATTGTTCAATGATGGCAATACACTGTTATTGGCAGTTACCACTGCCAATAGTTCTAATATGATTAAATAATTGATATTTTTTGTTTTGTTTTCAATTTACATTTTCGGGGGAAGTTGAAAATATAGTAAATATAAACTAATTTTAAATTGACCTTAAATAGGATAAATATTCTATATGAAAATACATAAGTAGTACATTTTTTTCCCTCTCTCTCTCTCTTGAGCATCTATATTATAAACTTATTGTGCGATTCTCTTAGATTGCTTATAGAAAATCACAATATATTGAAGATAATCACAACATATTTTATTGCATCTATGAATAATGGACCCTAGGGAAGTTACAGATGAAACATTAAGAGAACATCATGTCCCTAGGTTGGACATTGATTGGTTTGCAAGTTCAAAAGAATGTATGCTACCAATTCAACAACAACAGAATAATAATGCAACGGTACCCGAATTACATACTGCTTCTAATACTACTGTTGATATTAGACAATCTAATGTACCTAGACGTAATTCAGTAGCTGGCATGATGAGAGAAATTACTCCTCCTAATGATTCAACGGCAGTTGTTGAAGATAATCAAACTTTTAGACCAAATATTGAACAATCTAATAAAATTGAACAACCTCAATTAAGAAGAACAAAATCAATTTCAGAACAAACAGTTTATTCAAAGGCAAAACAACAAAGGCAGCAAGCTGAAATTGAAAATGGAGGATCTCCTAAAAAAATGGGATTTTTCAAATCTTTATTTGGTCGTAAGAAACAAGAACAAAAACCAACTTTAGAGAGACAACATATAAAATCATCAAGAAGATCACGTAGAAATTCAACAACTCCAGAACAAGGTATTGAACAATCTACAAATATAATATCTCCTGTAAAAAGTACCCATTCTTTAACTAGAGCTAAGACAGAATCTGATTTAAAAGATATGAATAGTAAAGGAGATACATCATCACATCATCATCATCATCATCATACACATTTGCATTCACATTCAATTTCTCATAAAGATGATTTAAATAATGATAATAATATAGAAATGAATAATAACGATAATGATAACGAGAATAACAATAACGTTGATGACGATGAAGTATTAGCATCTGCATGTGATTCAATAGATGATTCTATATCAGAATTAGATGAAGATAATAAACGACTACTTGAATTTTTAAAATATTATAAATCAAAAGGTTATGCAGTAAGTGCATTCAAACAATCAAATTCTCGTCAATTACATCATGCTAGGACAAAAGCAACTTTTACAATGTATGACGAAAATAATCAAAATAAATCGTTAAAATTAAAGTATGATGCAAGAGGTAGACCAATTCCACCACATCCTCCAAAATCTTCGTGGCCCTCAGCATTTCTTAATAAAACCTCTTCATATGGAGAATGTGGTTTAACATCAATGGACTCTCAATCACAATTATCACCTTCATCATTAAACAATAATGGAACATCTTCAAATAAGTTTGGTGCTTTCTTAAAAAGAGTTACATCTCATGGTGCTACTGCAAATACTGCATCTGATGGTAGTTTAGATAAATCCACTTCAACAATTTCATCATCAACTTTACATGAACGTCAAAAATTTGATCCTGCAAATTTTGAAATTTTACCAGGTTTAGAAGATTTAAAACCGTTAAAACATGTATCATTTTCAACCAATACTTATTTTAATGATCCACCACAACAAATTTGTAGTAAAAATCCAAGAAAGGGTGAAGTTGAAGTTAAACCAAATGGGTCAGTTGTTATTCATAGATTGACACCTCAGGAAAGGCGTAAGATCCTTCAAGAATCAACAGCTGGTATTGTAGTCGGTGGTACAGGACAATTAAAATTATTGGTTCCACAAAATGATAATAATAATAATAATAATAATAATAATAATAATAATAATGATAATAATGATAACGATAATGACAACGGTAGCTCTACAAAACAAAGACAAGCAAATTTAGATATAAAGAAACTAGAGGAAAAAGTACCAGACAATATATTGTCTGGTGGATCTACCACGGATTCAACTAAAAACAACACTAATGATAATGATGATGATGATGATGAAGAAACTGTAAACGAAGTCCAGTCAACTCACATTAGAAATATGGAATTGGCTGCAGCCGAGGCAGCTGCTGAGGCAAGAGCAAAGGAAACACCTAACGATTTAAGAAGAACTGTGACTAATCATGAAGAAGAAGTTAGTGTCAGTAAGAGCGCTTCACATCTTACAATTGATAAACCTATGGTAAGTAGAAGATCTCTAACAAATTTGACTTCTTCCGATTCCAATACATCGTTACAAACAGCCGGATCTGAAGAAATTGATGAAGCCGTGTTTCCTCCAAAGGATTTGAAAATCCCTCATGATGTTGTATATACTAGATGTTGTCATTTAAGAGAAATCTTACCAATCCCTGCAACCATGAAACAATTAACTCCAGGTTCAACAGATCCTATTCCGTTATTACAATTACGTAATCCAAGACCTTCAATGGTGGAAGTTTGGTCATTTAGTGATTTTATTAGTATTGCACCTATACTATGTTTATCCTTAGATGGTGTCCATTTAACAGTTGAAATGTTAAGGATCATTTTAGGATCGTTGTCTCGTAAGAAAAATTTTGAAAAATTATCATTACGTAATACACCTTTAGATGAAGAAGGTTGGAAAGTTTTATGTTACTTTGTATCACATAGTGAATCACTTGTTTCATTAGATTTAACAATGGTATCACATATTAAAGTTAATGTTCAAAAGCCTTCTAAATCATCTCTAAAGAGTACTTTGCGTAGAATGGACTATAATAAGGATAGTAGATCAGAAATGAATTGGAATCTATTAGCAGGTGCTCTTGCTGTAAAAGGTGGAATAGAAGAATTGATTTTGTCAGGTGCTAAAATGTCATTAAAACAATTTAAAAATTTTATCGAAATTGGTGCAATGAAATCATCTAGATTAGGTTTGGCATATAATCAACTTTCTTTAGAACAATGTCAAATTTTGGCTAAATGGATTGTTCACTCTAGAGTTACAGGTTTAGATATTGGGTTCAATGACTTAAGAGGTAAAATACAACCTTTTTCTGACGCAATGTTTGATAAAATTCATGCTATGAAACATAAGAATCTAGTAAAATTTATTTCTTTAAATAACACAAATTTACAAGTTGAAGAAGGTGCCACTAGTGAAACCAATGAATTTTTAAAATTATTAAGTATTCTATGTTTCTCAAAGAGTATGAAATTTCTTGATTTATCCAATAACCCAAAAATATTCCCTGCATGTATGCATACTTTATTGGATTGTCTACCATCCTTCGTGGGTCTTGCACGTTTACATTTAAATTACAATGACCTAACATCAACAGAGATTGTAACAATAGCCGAAACTTTACCACTTTGTACATCATTGCATCATTTATCAATGATCGGTACACCTTTAGATCTAGCTAGTTCCAAGGCCCTTGCTGAAGCTGTTAAAAAGAGTACTTCTTTGATTACATTAGATCTGGATTATGTATACATGCCAGAAAAGATCAAAGATGAAATTTCTTTATATAGTATGAGAAACATTCAAAGTGAGTTAACCAATCCAAACAATAAGAAGGATAATAATGAAAATATCGACAAGATTGCCAAATCATCTAATGAGAACTCCCAATTACAAAGTATTAGGGATGAATTTACAACTTTATTGACAGAAACATTTGATGAATCTAACAAAGATGAATATAATGCTACAGTTGAGAAATTTATTGTTAAAGTTTCAAAAGGTAGAAAGAAAATTAGAAAAGTTGTACAAGATTTATTTGATTTAAGAGTTCAAGGTGAGTTGAATATTGAAGGTAAGGAGGCTCTAATTAGATTGTGTATCATAGATGCAAGTTTAGAAAAGAGTATAAGATTACTGAGACAAAGACATAGCAAAACCATTCAAGGAACTAACACCTCCAGCTCTAGGAATAATACCCTTGATGATCTAACTCAAATAAATTCGTCAGAATCTCAATTGGGTAAAAATGAGAATCGTTCAGATGCCATTATTATGTCCTCTGCATTTACCAAGGCTGGTCATAGTGTTTTATTACCCTTTGGTAGTATTAAACCTGAAAATTCCACTAATAAGGCCGATGAAATGGTAGAATTCAGAGATGATGATGCACCAATGAAAAGATTAGTTGAACCGGAAATTATTAGAAGAGAGAATGGCGACATACGTAGTGATCATGCAGAAGAATCAGAAGATGATAACGAATCTGAAGAAGTGGAATCTATTAATAGTGATAAACGCAAGTTTAGTGAATCGTATAGAGATAAGATTTGTAAAGCTGCCGAGACATCCAATAGTGACCAGATCAAGGACATGCTATTAAAGAATAATGTATCTGATGTGTTGAATGTTATTGACGAATTACACAACCAAGGGTTCCACTTCCATCATATTTTCAAGAAGCAAGGTTGTAGAAAATTAAATGAATCCCAAAATGAGTATAGTGAAGATAGTAAAATTGTACCACCTACTTCTTTGGATATTGATTCTAATGAAGATGAGGTACATAGGGAAAAGATAGGTGACACTTTGCCAAAAAATGCTAAAGAGATCGATGCTTACACAAATAATCAGGAGGAAGAAGCTATGAATAACGCATATGACCAAGTTTTAGATAATCTAGTAAAAATTAGAGTTTCCAACAAGAACCTTGCAGACTCTCCAGACAACGTCAAATAAAAACAAAAGTCATACAAAAAGTATGTTCTATAAAAACACCCATACAAAGTGATACACACCTATAGAAGTACACATTTCAAATAAACAAACCAATGACACTTTTGTGTTTACATATGTTAAAACAAAAACACTCAATAAGTACTGTAATTACAGTCGATATTGATGCATATGCATCCTATATATGTAAATGCTGTATAATTTAAAATTAAAAGCTGTAATATTAATTAAATATATATTTTCAATCGGACTTTATATTTAAACCTATTGAAAAGTATAAAAATATTATCTTATATAAACAGAGATTTAGGACCCATTTATAATATCAGGGAGTTCTTATTCAGCTAGTAATCTAATAAATATGAAACACAAAGAACCATTTATTTTTGATTGACAGAGCTGACTTCTATTTGGATATTCAGATAATAATAGTACTTGTTACCCTCACGTTCTATTTTATTTTTTTTCTGTTTGGTTTTTCCCATAAGGAATATTCAGGCGAGCGAGAAACCCAAAACTCTGAATTTGATACCAAAATAATTGTTGACTGTGTTCATAGTTGAAATTGTAGAAGGGACAAGGATCGATGGCATCTACATTATATACAATAGAAAGATATATATCATATCTTAGTTTTAACTTGTTTCACTTTGGATGAAATAAGATAAGCAAACTGAGCTTTATTTTATATTATAAACAAGTATGTGGATAATTCATGTTTAAAGCACAACTATCGTCTGAATACTGATCTCCAAGAATTCAAGTGGTTAATGTCAACTGACCTTCGAATGCTATGAAAGCAATTCTTACACAAGAACCATTTGGGCATTCTCATTATATTGATGTTTACACACGATTGTTCACCTTTTTTTCTTTTTACCCTCTGTATTATTTTACTAACAATATCTGATATTATGTCGAGAAATTGCGATGGCTCACAATGATTATGCGATTCTCGTTTTTAAAATTATAATTCTATTCAACTAGTGAACTTCAGTACACCTAACAATAAACCTAACCAACCTTTTGGTGGATTTGGTAACAATGCCCAGAATACGGGTACTGGCCAAGGTGGATTTGGTTTTGGAGCCAATCAAAGTAATAATACTCAATCTGGGTTTGGGTTTGGTAATAACAACAACAGCAATAATAATACTGCTACCAATGCATTCGGTAATTCTGCCAATGGGAATACTGGTAGTGCTTTTGGTGCTCCGACTAATGCTAACACAGGTAGTGCATTTGGTAATGCTGCAAACAACAACACTAGCAGCGCATTCGGGGGAAACACAAACAATACCAGTAGTAATGCATTTGGGGCTACTTCAAATAACACAGCCACCAACGCTTTTGGATCTGCACCAGCTACTAATACAGGAAGTACTTTTGGAGCCTCAGCAACCAATAATGCTGGTGGTATGTTCGGTAATGCTGCTCCTAAAACAGGTAGTCTCTTCGGTGGAGCCAGCAATAACGCTGGAAGTGCATTTGGAAATGTTCCTAACAGCACAGCTGGCAATGCATTTGGTTCAACTAATACTGCCAATTCTACGGCAACAAAGCCTGCTTTTGGTGGGTTCGGTACTGCCGCTACCAGTACGACAACTCCAACATTTGGTGGATTTGGTAACAACACAAGCACAGCTGCATCTACAACACAACCAGTGTTTGGTGCAACTGCTAGTAATTCTACCACTACTGCACCAGGTTCTCAAAATACTGCAGCATTTGGCACTCTTCAATCAACAACAAGCAATGCTGCCGCACCAAGCGTCTCATTTGGATCTGCCGCAACAAATACGAATACTGCAACTACGGCTAATCCTGTAAATCCAACATTTGGTGGGTTTGGTGCAGCTGCATCAAATTCAAGCGCAGCCCCAACGGGTACTACCGCTAGCAAGCCAACTTTTGGTGGATTTGGTTCTGCCACTAATAGTGCTTCTGCTTCCACTGCATCTTTACCTGGTTCAGCTAGTGCACCTGCTGCTAAGCCAACTTTTGGTGGATTTGGTGCTGCACAAACAGGTACCGCTCCTGCGACATCAATGTTCGGAAACTCCACTTCAGCTGCTTCAATTAGTGGGGCAACTACTCCTGGGGCAATTGGAACTACTGCTAAACCTAGTTTCGGAGGTTTTGGAGCTAAAGCAACTGATTCTACGTCTTCGGCAAAACCTGCCGGTTTTTCCTTTGGTGCAAGTGCGTCAACCACAACTAAAGATTCTGGTTCAACTGAGGCTGCAAAACCTACATTTTCATTGAACGCTACTAGTACGACTGCAACTACCGTTGAGAAAAAAGATGAAACTCCAAAACCATCATTTAATATCACTGCTAATAAGGATAGTACCACTACGGCTACTAAGCCAGCTGGATTTTCATTTGGTGGAACTACTACAGCAAGCAAACCAGACGAAGCCAAACCAACTTTAAGTTTCGGTGCTAGTGGATCAGCTGCTGATGCTGCAACCAAACCATCTGGGTTTTCATTCGGGGCCAATACCACTTCCACAACTAAACCTGAAGATAAGAAAGATGACACATCTGCTGCTAAACCAGCTTTCTCTTTCGGAGGTTCTGCTTCTATAACAAAATCCGAAGACAAGAAAGAGCCAGTAGCTGCAGCTTCAAAACCAGCTTTTTCATTCGGTGGATCAGCAACTACTACTGCTTCATCTACTGCTGGTACAAAATCTGCCGAGGCTACCAAACCAGCTTTCTCCTTTGGAGGTTCCAAACCTGATCAAACAGAAACGAAGAAGGATGATACTACAGCAAACGCTAGTAAACCGACATTTTCATTTGGTGCTGCCGCTACAAAGAAGGACGAAACCAAAACAGATACAACATCTAAACCAAGCGGATTTTCATTCGGAGCTGCTGCCACCAAACAAACGGAGAAGAAAGACGAAGCTACGAAGCCTGCTGCTGCTGCTACTGGTTTGGGATCATTCAGTTTTGGTTCTAAAAAACCTGAAGCCGATAAAGCCAATGAAGGTGCCTCCACAAGTGATGCCAAGCCAGCCACCGGTACCGGTTTTTCGTTTGGTTCAAAGAAGGATGAAAAACCATCTACTGCTGCTACTACTGCCAGTACCACCAGTACAGATGTTAAATCTGCAACAAGTACTGCTGCTGCTCCAACTTTAACTAAGAAAAATGTTGAATTAAAGCCAATTTCATTAGATAACAAAACTTTAGATGACCTAGTAACGAGGTGGACTAACCAATTAACCAGTTCAGCTGTTCATTTTGACAAGTACACCAAGAAAGTTAATGAATGGGATCAAGTTCTTGTAAAGAGTGGTGAAGATATTAATAAATTGTATAATGATACATTAGTTGCTGAACAAACACAAAACAGAATTGACCAATCTTTACAATATATTGAAAGACAACAAACAGAATTGGAAAACTTTTTAGATAATTATGAATCAAAGACAGATTCGTTACTTGTTGATATATTGAATACCAATAATGGTAGCAGTGCTAATAATAATGATCAAAAGAGACAACAAGCTTATGAAACAGCAGAAAAATTGGATGAAAATTTGAATGGTTTATCTGTGAACTTATCCTCGCTTATAAGTGAAATTAATGAGATAAGTAATACTTTTAATAAAGTCACTAGCATAAATTTGAACAATCAAGATGAGAATGCTCAAATTGTACAATTATTAAACACACATTTAGATGCACTTAAATCTTTGGATAACAATTCATCTGCCCTGGAACAAAGAATTGGAGGCGTTGAGACTAATAAGCTATAAACTACATAAATAAAAGATAAAAATGAAAATAAAATTGTATAATATTTAAACATTAAGAATTTTGAAATTAAATAAACTTCTTCGACAATAATGCAAAGAAAATATTATATAGTAGAATATATTTAACCTTGCACCAGTTATTTTTAACTAAAGTAAGGTTGAACTTTTAAATCTAGGGAATAGATCATTCATATACATGTAGCATAGGAGCTGAAACTGTTAAAAAAATCGATAAACCTGTATCTACTTGATATACTTGTTACCAATATCTTCCCTGATTTAACCGTTAATATGGTTATGGAAAATTTGAGAACTGCACGGCCTTGTGTGAAAAATTCCAAGATAAAAAAAAATGGTAACAGCGGCCACCAAAGAGAAAAACAAAGATATATTTCAGAGGTGAAATTAACCCAAAAAAATATTGAAATCTTATTACATGCATACATTTTTGCCACCCAAAGCATTTAGAAGAAGGAGAAAGATATAGAAGATATTATACATCTGCATTTAATTAAAAGGGTTTGAAAAGAGATAGGAATACTATCATCGATAGAACAAGTGTAAGTACATCTAGAAAGTAAGTGTTATAAAATCATAGTCGAATTATTAGAAGCATCTTTTCACTAGATTAATTTACAAGGGAAAGCACAATATTTAAGGTTTATTATATACAAAATTAAGAAGAAATGCCTCCAAAAGCTGATTGGGAAAAATATAAGGCTCCAGTAGATGGTGCTGAAGATTCTAATAAGAAGGAAGAAAAAATTGCTCCCTTAACTGAAGGTGATATCCAAGTGTTGAAGACATATGGTGCAGCTCCTTACGCATCAAAATTGAAAGAGACAGAAGGGGATTTGAAGAAAATTGAAGCAAGAATTAAAGAGAAAGCTGGTGTTAAAGAGAGTGATACTGGTTTAGCTCCTTCTCATATGTGGGATATCATGGGTGATAGACAAAGATTAAGTGAGGAACATCCTTTACAAGTTGCACGTTGTACCAAGATCATTAAATCTAAAGAACAATTACGTCAAGAAGCATTGGAGAATAATGATACACAATCCGCAAATGGTAGTGGCTCTGCTAGTACGGCTTCAGCAGAACAGAGTTTACCTAACACTGACTCAATTGGAGATGATGACGATGAAGAATCTAAGTATGTTATTAATTTAAAACAAATTGCAAAATTTGTCGTTGGACTTGGAGAACGTGTATCTCCAACAGATATTGAAGAAGGTATGAGAGTTGGTGTGGATAGATCTAAATATCATATTGAACTACCATTACCTCCAAGAATTGATCCATCAGTGACGATGATGACTGTTGAAGAAAAACCAGATGTTACGTATAGTGATGTAGGTGGTTGTAAAGATCAAATTGAGAAATTGAGAGAAGTTGTTGAATTACCATTGTTATCACCAGAGAGATTTGCTACATTAGGTATTGACCCTCCGAAAGGTATATTATTATATGGTCCTCCTGGTACAGGTAAGACTTTATGTGCGCGTGCTGTTGCTAATAGAACAGATGCTACATTTATTAGAGTCATTGGTTCTGAATTAGTTCAAAAATATGTTGGTGAAGGTGCGCGTATGGTTAGAGAATTATTTGAAATGGCTCGTACGAAAAAGGCTTGTATTATTTTCTTTGATGAAATTGATGCTGTTGGTGGTGCCCGTTTTGATGATGGTGCAGGTGGTGATAATGAAGTTCAAAGAACTATGTTAGAATTGATTACACAATTGGATGGTTTCGATCCTCGTGGTAACATTAAGGTAATGTTCGCCACCAATAGACCAAATACTCTTGATCCTGCATTGTTAAGACCTGGTAGAATTGATCGTAAAGTTGAATTTTCTTTACCAGATTTAGAAGGTCGTGCAAATATTTTCCGTATTCATTCTAAATCAATGAGTGTGGAGAGAGATATAAGATGGGAACTAATATCAAGACTATGTCCAAATTCTACAGGTGCAGAATTGAGATCTGTTTGTACAGAAGCTGGTATGTTTGCCATCAGAGCTAGAAGGAAGGTAGCTACGGAGAAGGATTTCCTAAAGGCGGTCGACAAAGTCATTAACGGTTACAAGAAATTTAGTTCTACTTCTCGTTACATGCAATATAATTAGTTTGTTTAATTAGTTTTTTTACGTAACGCATGTAGAGTTTAATAATTTTTACGAGATAAACTTTAAATAGTAATGAACAATGTTACACTTAGTTTCAAACTTGTGTATCTTTTTCTTTTGTGTAGTATTTTATTTATAATGTTGGTAGTTATTAAGTTGGGTCTTCTTTGCTCAGAGTTAAAGGGTTGGTTATATTAGCTTAACAGTCTTACACAACTTGTTCTGCTATTTTCGGTTTTTTACTCACATTAAATTTCTTCCGTGATGCGTTTGGACTGGCTGCTTTCCTTACAATATTCTATGCAAGATGACAATTCCATAATGCATGGCATATATTGTTACTCGAGAGAACTTCTAAACAATTATGATAAGTTAGAAGTATTGTTAAAAGGTTATTGACTGAGTTTATTCGAAAGGAGCTCACAAAATTTATCCCTAATAACCACCTATAATTACTTTTATTATTTGGGGTTCCTATTTAATTCTTTATTAGCTATCAATAACATCCCTTTTTTTGAAAGGTAGATATACAAACAGATAAAGGAAACAAGAAGCTATCAATAATTAAATTCTTTTTGATATATATATTAGACATTTGATATTGATTTCTTACCTTCTAAAGCACAAGTTCATTGTACACTTACATTTTGAATGAGGCATATTGCGATCCTTTTATTTTATATATATGGCACAATACAATTATGCCTATGCAAAGATATAGGTACGAGGCAAATATCTAATGACGAAATTAGTAGGGCCAAGGATTCAGAAGAGAAACCCGATTTCCCATTCACCACTGTGATAGACATACTATCATCTAATGTTCAATTTTCTACATTTTTAAGGCTTGTTCAACGAAGTGGTAATGTCAATCATTTAAATGACTTACAGAATTTTACATTGTTTGCACCTGTAAATTCTGCATTTGCTAATTATGATGATGAATTTGATATTTCTACATTTGATATTAATGATTATATATTCCATAATTGCATATTATTCACCAATGATCTCATAAATACAACAAAGATAATATCTGAAGGTGTAAAACACCCTTTTGTAATAGGACAATCATGGGATAGTATGACTAAGACACATTTCAAGATAAATAAAATCCCAATTGTAGAACCTGACTTAACACCGAATTTTCAAAATGCAACAGTTCAGGGTATATTGAATAACCTTGCAAAACCATTGTCTCTATCTGAAGTTATAAAGGAAGAGAACTATCAATTACATGATCAATTAGATTTAATATTTGACAATTTAAATAGACTCATGAGTAGAATTCCTGAGTCAGAAAAAATGGTCGACGGCAATACAGTGATTATACCGTCTGATGATTCTTTCGAACATCATCTAAATTCTGTTGAGCTTAAATATTTGTTGGACTCATATAATAATTTAGACAGAATGCAAAGGCCAGTACGAGAGAAATGGATTAACCACCTGGAGAGTTTATATCGTAACCTCATATTTAAAGGAATACATGGGGGGTTCATAGATCAATCAGAAGTTTTGACTAATTTGAATAATGAATCCATATCATTTGATAGTAATAGACTCGGTACTCATCATTATTCAAACATCACTCAAAATTCATTGGTCTCTAATGCAATATTTAGTAATGGGGTGGCGCATTTTTTTGAAGATACAACAATTCTAACCACCGGAATTTCCTTTGATGCAGAGAATTATTTGCATGGTTTAAATTGTTCTGGATTTGTAAGTGAAATGTATTTTAGAAATATTGAAGATATGATCCAGACTAAAGAGGGCATTGATGAGAAAATGACGATTTTTGTTCCAGAGGCAAACCAAAATGATGGTATGGGGTTCACAAAATCTACTTTACTTTATCATTTTATGAATGAACAAATACTACTAGAGGATGATTTTCCTGTTTTAAGTAGAGGGGAATCGTTTACCAAGATATTTAATTCTTCATTCTGCTCTTCTGGAAAGAAATTAGGAAATAATTGTCAAAGGGTTAAAATTACTAAACGTGGAGATGGATATTGGATTAATGATAAATTGAAAATTACTGTGTCGAAACCTTATACCATTGGCAATAAATTAATCTACACGTTTATTGGTGATTTAACACCACCTGGTGACCTAATTTTATCGGTACCACCTTTTGCACATTGTTCCAAATCGATATCCTTTTTGAGACAATTGAACCTGCTAGAATTAAAACAGAATCATGAAGGCTACACAGTTTTTTTGCCATGCTTCAATTCCTGGGGATCAATCTCGTTAACAATGGATTTGATAGAGAGAGATTTATCGCTGATGGAACAAGTAATGAAAAATTATATTCTTAATGGGTTGTATTATACAGATATGGAGGACAAATCGTTGGAGACAACTAATATATTGGGTGAGAAAGTTAAATTGAAAAGAATAGAAGATCCAGAGGACTCGAAGAACATAAAACTTGAGTTGGATACATTGTTTGATAATATTACCCTTTCCAAAACAGAAGATATTTTTTTCAATCAAGGTGTTTTGCTACCATTTCAGATGACTGATCTACCTAAAGCAGTTAATATATCTATAAAACAGCTCATAGGGGTGACAGATTCTTCTGAAATGTTAAGTTTTTTGAATAAATTCGCAGATTTATCTCATAAATTGTTTCACAATTCTAGGGATGCTGATTTGTATTCAATTTTAATACCAACTTATTCCTCACTAATATTTGAGGACATTAATATCAATTCTACCAAATTGGAAAATTTCTTGAAGTTACATATACTTAAGGGTAATGAAACAGCTGGATTAATCAATTGTTCTGGTGAAATAAGAACAGATCTAGGACAAATCTTAGAATGTAGAAAAGTTTCCGATACTGAATCATTCCTTAAGATAAAGGGTGGATCCGATAATGAAGTTAGAATATTGAAAAGGGGCTGCTCTACTACACGGAATGACCATATCGACCAAAAAGCATGTGTATTTTTAATTGATAGACCATTATCATTAAGTTGGATTCACCGTTACAATTATCATTTTTCGTTCCCGATAATGGCTATCGCAACAGGTGCTGTAATAGGTGTCCTATTCATAATGAGTTTATTCTGTTGTATGGTTGTTCTAAAAGTTGGAAAAGATCCTTCACATAGGCGCACAGATTCCAATGACGAAGAACAAGCGAGAGATGAGCATGATCCTCGAAGACCATTATTATCTGTTCCTGGTAATAACATACGAAGTTATACAAAACAGCATAGAATGATTAGGACACCAACTAATTTCGGCGGTGCTGTATCTGGAACCAATGATAATTCATCAAATTCTAACGTAATTCCAACACGAAGCTCAAAGAGTGCTGCACAAGCATATTCTGCTAATTCTACAGCAACACCGATTAATGTGTCACCAAGAAACTGAATCATACCCACACAGGTTTGCATCGAACTGTACTTGTAATAAATAAACTTGGTTGTATAGCACTATGACTATAATTATGCATATATATGTGAATACGTATATCTCATTCAGGTATCTTTTTTTTTGTATTTAAATTTCTTTTTATATATTTCTAGAAAAGTAAAGCATTAAATACTTCATCAACTGTATCATAGGATATTGTGAACAAGTGAATTGGCCTTTTTGTAAGTTTCTAATAACTTTTCACAGTTGATTCTCTCCTGGACCAATGTTTCATCTTCTTGTAACAGATTATCTATCATAGATTCCTTGTACAATTCTGTGACCAATCTATTTTGAACGTTTTCCTTTGAGAAGTTAACCAATAGACACATGATGGCCTTAGGTACTTGATCTTCGATCATTTCCCTAACAATATTAAAATAAGAAATAATTAACCTTCTAATCAATTCACATTCCAATTGTTCACGTTCGGTCAGTCCGTCGGTGTTGGTGTTATCATTACCAAAAGTTACTCCTGAATCAGGATAGTTATTATCACTTAAACGTAATCCACTAAACATAGCGGTATTTATATCATGTGCTCTATTCATTCCATTCATCATTCTTTGACCAGCTGGTTGTTGCTGTTGATGCTGTTGTTGTTGTTGTTGTTGTTGTTGTTGATTCATGTTTCCCTTTTCTTTACCGAAGAAGTAATTTAAGAATGAATCTTTACCATCGGTTTGACTATTCAAAGAAGTTGTAGAATTAGCATATATACCATTAGATCCATTCGGTTTAACAGAGCTAGAATTAGAGAATATTTCTGAATGACTTACACCAGATATTTTATTCTTGTTATCTTGTATATTAACACCATTAGTACCATTTATAATCGTTTCAGCTAAACTTGTAGGATTGTTGCCACTATTTGATTCCTGAGGAGATGCAACACTAGATTCATCGATATCATCTGTCTCATTTGAAGCAGTGCCTGGATTTACATTACTAATTGTTTCATCAGCATCGTAATTGAACATTTGTTGTTGTGAATGATTATTATTATATGGTATAGTTCTTCTATCACGAATATGCATGATATCAGCCATTACTTCTGTGGCACTCAAAAATCTTGGATGATTAGTATTAATGTAAGCAGTTTGAATATCGATTAGACTTTCCACATAAGAATGAGTTGGTGTCAATCTTTCTCTTAATAAATCACTAATAACATCAATTAAAGTTCCTTTTAAATTTGGATATCTTGCTAATTCATTTGTACTTGAAGATTGACAAATTTTCATTAATTCATCAAAGACTAACTCTACGCAACGTTGTGATGGTTCCAATAATAATTTTATTTGTGGTTTAATCAATAAATCAAAGGCTAACTCTGGAACAAATAATGTAGCACGAGGCCCCGTTGAGTTTCTTATAGCCGTTCTAATATCATCTGTAGTTAAATTTGTTGTTGGATCAATGGTTCTAAGAGTCTTCCCATATATGTCGTTATAAATGTAATAAATTCTAGCACCACCACATAACTCTTTTGTATTAATATTTGAAGAATTCCCATCAATTGAAGAAATGAAATTTGTAGCGAATTTATTCATTAATTGTAAAATTAAACCTGCTTTACTTTCTTTCTTATCAATAAGACCCATCGAACCAAATGATAATAAATCTTTTTCTGTTTGATTAATTAACATATTTAATTTTGTCTTAATATCAGGTAATTTATCACGAATATGAGCCATTAAAGTTTTATTTAATAATTTAGCTAAATATCTGGTCCCACATCTATTAGCTATTGTTCTATAAACTGGATGTCTTGCAAAATAATGATCTTCATTTTCTAAAGCTTGTTTCACAGAAATATTCAATTGAATATCTTGTTGAGATCTATTAACAATCCCGACAAATCCAAGTTCTAAAGGATAAACTTTTCCTAATAAGATATCCATTGCATTAGTTCCGGAATCCATCAAATCTAATTTAGTAATAACACCAATGGTTCTCTTCCCATATGGATCAACCTCTTTAGCTAATTTAAGAGATTCTGAATTAACTAAATCGACATTTGCTGGAGATACCGCAAGGATTAAACAATTTGGTGTAGCAATATAATCTAAAATTAAATTTTTAATTTGTTTTTCAATATCAATTGGTTGTTCACCAATAGGAACTTTTGTAATACCAGGTAAATCAACCAAAGTTAAATTTAAAACATGTGGTGAAAAAATTTTTAAATTAATTGGTAATTTGCTAATACCTTTATTTTTACCTGCAATTCTAGCAGTTTCATGTTCAATTTCATGTCTAATTTCATCAAAATCATGAAATTTCTTACCAGGTAAATGTAAAAATTCCCCCCATTCTTCTTCCTTATGATACAATTCATCATTTTCATCATTTTCATCTTCTTTAGCTTTAATTTTAATATTATTTAATTGTAATACTAAAGGTCTTCTAGTGACAATACCTGTACCTCTTGGTAAAAAATCTCTACCAACCAAAGTTTCTAGGATCGATGATTTTCCTGATGACTGAGAACCAACCACAGCTAATACAGGTAAATCTAATGTATCTATACCAGATGCATACATTACATCCTGTAATTTATTTACCGTGGGTATAAGATCCTCTAAACTTGCCATGTTGTATATATTTTATATTTGACTCCTTTTATATAAGGTCTAATATACTCTTATCTATATCTATATATCTGTATATATATATATATAAACATATATTAAGTAATCACTCAGTACTTACATAATCGATGAACCTAAAATAAAAACTAACTATCTTGTTTCAAAGTTGTTGTTTCACTAAACCCACTACTGGATCAACCTTCACTCTGTTTACATTTTACTGATCCATTAACTATATGATTCAATTTTCTATGCACGCATTTTGTTTAGCGCAGATTCGATTTGATTGGGTCAACAAAGAAAGCAAAATTTCACTAACTGGACGTAATTGTAGCCCTAAGTTCGAGCCCTGGTTCAATTAACGGAAGGAGTAAGCGAGGATCATAACAATAGCATCATTCCCTGTACTCAACTAATAAGAATAGATGTATAGATGTATCATCAAGTAAGTAATGGGTAAATTTTACATGTTTCTGGTGTATTACAGGAAGATATACTATAATTATATGAACTGAGTTTATTGGTATGTTAATATAATGTGACCGCTACATTCAATAAGAGGAATAAATAAAACTATGTATATTATAGATAAGTTATTATAAATATCCCATCACACCATTTACAACAAAGCATATATTTCTATTGTTCTTATAATATGAACTGTATTGTATTCAATTTAACTGACAAACAATTACTAATTTCAGTTTTTAGTGGTGCGGTACCATTATTTACTAATTATCTTACTTGCATTGGAAAGAAAGAGTGAAAAAAAAAAATTATAGAGAGACGAAAAAGCGTTCTTGAAGAGGGATTGTACTACGTCCTATTGATTTGAAGGGATGCCCTAGATTTATATATATATATATATATATACATATATGTAGTGAGAGAAAAGTGCATATTTCAATATTCTAGTTTTGATTTCACATTGGCATAGAAATATTATTGAGTAAAGATACTGTATACGTATACGTATTGGATATGGCTAGAAAGGATAATAGGAAGAGAAAAGTTCAAAGGAGGAAAAAGAAATCCACTACTAATAAAATTGAAAATGATACTGAAAAACATCAACTACAACAACAACAACAACAACAACAACCTATAATGGTTACAGCTAAGGATATTCCACCGCCTTCAGCTTCTTCAGCTTCTGTTGTTACTGCTGCTGATGGAACTAATAATATTGATACTAATGTCTCTCCTCAACCATTTACTTCAATATCTTCTAGAAGATCAAGTCATACAGCGGCATTAAGAATGGATCCAAGACCATTACATGTTAATAATAATAATAATAATAATACTTCTATAGATGATGGTAATACATCAATATACGGAACTACACCATTGAAACAACAACCTCAAATTCCATTGAATTTATCAAATTCGGAATCACCTAATATTTCAAAATCTGCATCATTTGATTTAAATAATCCAACTCAAGATGTCGTTGATCAAGTATCTAAATATTTATCTCCTTCAACAAATGATTTAAGTTTGCCAGGTGGTGATATAACGAGAGATTTATATAAATGGAAAAATGAGCATCCTTCAATATTAGAAAGTAATAATAATTCAAACGCAAATGTAAATAATGTTAATAATAATACCAGTAGTAATTTGGCACATTCTCCTATTCGCACTACTAATCTATTTCCAGAAAATAATTATAATAATAATAATAATACAATTGTTAATTGTAATGCGTCTCATAGAAAACGGTCAATGAGTTTCTCTGCTTTATCAATAAATTCAAGTACTTTGAATAGTTTAATTTTACCAACTCCACATGGTCGTACTTATAGTGGGAATAATAATAATAATAATAATAGTGTAGGGCAAAGTAATGTCAATGGTCCTGTGATAATGACTCATGAAGAAATTAGAGCACCAGGGGGGTTTAGAAGATCCTATATTTTGCAATCCCGTAGAAAGAAGAATTTAAGAACACCAGATTTTTTTACACGTAATTTTATTGAATTTTTAACACTTTACGGACATTTTGCAGGTGAGGATCTTTCAGATTCTGATTCAGAAAGAGAAGAAGATGGTGAAGAAGATGAAAATGTCATAACAGATTTAGAAGTACTTGAATCAGACACTGAATCTACAAGTTTATTATTAACTGAAACAAGGTCACATGCTGAAAAGCATAAATCTTCGACATTTAAAGCTATCCTATTATTATTGAAATCATTTGTTGGAACAGGTGTCTTATTTTTACCAAGAGCATTCCATAATGGTGGTTGGGCATTTAGTTCCTTGTGTTTATTATTTTGTGCATGGATATCTTATTATTGTTTTATCCTATTAATTAATACTAAAAATAAAATTAATGTTAATGGGTATGGTGAAATGGGATTCACCTTATATGGGAATTCAATGAAATATGCTATTTTGGCATCAATTACATTATCTCAATTGGGATTTGCTGCAGCTTATACTGTATTTACCGCAACAAATTTGAAAGTATTTGTTGATAATGTCTTTGGTTTTAACAAAGAACAAATAAGCTTAGCAATGTATATCATATTACAAGCGATTATATTTATTCCACTATCATTAACTAGAAATATTGCTAAATTAAGTGGTACTGCATTAATCGCAGATTTATTTATTCTCTTGGGGTTACTATATGTCTACTATTATGCTTCTTATTATGTTGTGACCAACGGCGTATCTCAATCAATGATCCTATTTAATAAACAAGATTGGTCTCTTTTTATTGGAACTGCAATATTTACTTTTGAAGGAATTGGTCTTCTAATTCCAATTCAGGAATCAATGCGTCATCCTGAAAAATTTCAAAAATCTTTATCCGGTGTTATGGTCATCGTCACTGTAATCTTTATCTCCTGTGGGTTAATTTGTTACTGTGCATTTGGTGCTAAAGTAGAAACTGTCGTACTATTAAATTTCCCACAGGATAGTTCCTTGACATTGACTGTACAATTGTTGTATGCATTGGCAATTCTTTTATCAACACCACTACAATTGTTTCCAGCCATTAGAATCCTTGAACATTGGACTTTCCCAGCTAATGCTTCGGGAAAACATAATCCAAAGGTCAAATGGCTCAAGAATTATTTTAGAACCTTTGTAGTCATTCTATCTGCAACAATGGCATGGGTCGGAGCTAATGATCTAGATAAGTTTGTTTCTTTAGTCGGATCTCTAGCTTGTATCCCTCTGATATATATACATCCACCGTTGCTACATTTTAAGGCTACCATGTTGGATGATTCCTCACCATTGACTATGAAAATGAAACTGGAAATGATTCTTGATATAGTGCTATGTGTATTTGGGGTATGTGTCATGGCTTATACGTCTTGGCAAACCATTGCCATGTGGGTTTCATGATCCAAACTGAAAATAACGCAAGAAAATATATATATGTACATTTACTTTTTATTCTTATAGATAATCAAGATGTGTATTTGTTCAATAACGTTTTGTCCATCCTGTCTATCTGTATTTCTTATTTATGTTATGTATATGTTGATTAAGTATCTAACTTATTTCAAGGTTCTGGAATTTTCATCACTTTTTTTTTCTTCTTCTAAGTAACTTTATCTTGCAAGAGGCGTTAGCATTGAATAATGCAAATAAATAAAAAAATTAATAAGCTTGACTTTAAAAGAAAAGACACCGATAATTGTATTCCATTACTACTATCTTAGGAAACCATCAAAGGGATAATACACACAACGTCTACGACTACTTTCAAGAATGTCTATGAAATTGCCACAGGCTCCAAATGCAGGTCTATTTAAGCAAGGCTACAGCAGTTATTCCAACGCCGACGGTCAAATCAATAAATCCATTGCAGCCATCAGGGAGATCCATCAGATGTGTCTCACATCAATGGGACCCTGTGGGAGAAACAAGATCATTGTGAACCACCTGGGGAAGACTGTTGTTACCAATGATGCTGCTACAATGTTGCGTGAATTAGATATTGTCCACCCGGCTGTCAAGGTCCTAGTGATGGCTACCGAACAACAAAAGATTGACATGGGTGATGGTACAAACCTAGTCATGATCCTTGCTGGGGAGTTGTTGAATGTCTCTGAAAAATTGATCGCTTTAGGTCTGTCCGCAGTTGAGATTATCCAAGGTTATAATATGGCCATGAACTATACTTTGAAAGCACTGGATGAACTAGTAGTGGATGAGATCACTTTGAAGAACGACCCAGAACAATTAGCTAAGATTACACGTTCTGTGATTGCTGCAAAGCAATACGGTCATGAAGAGTTACTAAGTAAGTTGGTCGCAGAGGCCGTCTCTCATGTATTGCCTTCCAAGCAAGACACTGGGTTCACCTCATTCAATGTGGATTCCATCAGAGTTGTTAAGATTATGGGTGGCTCTCTGTCCAATTCCAGTGTTATAAAGGGGATGGTGTTCAACCGTGAACCTGAAGGTCATGTCAAGGCCTTGACAAGTGGTAAGAAGCACAAAGTAGCAGTGTTCACTTGCCCATTGGATATTGCAGCAACAGAGACTAAGGGAACTGTACTGTTGCACAATGCCCAGGAAATGCTAGACTTCTCAAAGGGTGAAGAACAACAGATCGATAGTATGATGAAGGCCATTGCCGACATGGGCGTGGAGTGTGTTGTTGCTGGTGCCGGTGTTGGAGAGTTGGCACTGCACTATTTGAACCGTTACGGTATCCTGGTATTGAAGGTTCCAAGTAAGTTCGAACTAAGAAGAATATGCCGTGTTTGTGGTGCTACACCACTGGCTCGTCTGGGTGCACCAACACCAGAAGAAGCCGGTACAGTTGATGTAGTGAAGACAATGGAGATTGGTGGTGACAGGGTCACTGTGTTTAAACAAGAAGAAGATGAGGTCAGCAGGACCGCCACTATCATCCTAAGAGGTGCCACCCAGAACCACTTGGACGACATTGAACGTGCAATTGATGACGGTGTGTCAGCTATCAAGGGTCTGATGAAAGCAGATGGTGGGAAGCTGCTACCAGGTGCTGGTGCTACCGAGATCGAACTTGTGTCACGTATAACCAAGTTCGGTGAGAAGACACCTGGTTTGTTGCAATTAGCCATCAAACAATTCGCTCTAGCGTTCGAGATCGTTCCACGTACACTGGCAGAGACCTCGGGTCAAGATGTGAATGAAGTACTACCAAACTTGTACGCTGCCCACAACGATGACTCCGGATCAGGAATCTACAAGGGTATTGACATCGACAGCGAGAGTGCGGATGGGCTCAAGGATATCAGGGAAGAAAATATATACGATATGTTGGAGATGAAGAAGTTTGCAGTGAACGTGGCTACGGAAGCTGCATGCACTGTGTTGTCTGTAGACCAAATCATCATGGCCAAGAAGGCTGGTGGTCCAGTTGCTCCGCCAAGGGGCCCAAAGCCAGGTAACTGGGACCACGACGATTGATTGGTTGCTCACATAGATTCCACACAATTGTTCCAAGTGTGCCTCACATTATCATCCCTCTACTACCACCCCTTCATCTGTAAAATATAGATTAATATATAATAATGCATTATTTACCGTTCATGGCTACCTCTTTCCCTCTCATCTCATCGCATCGTGGAAGACAGAGAGCGAGAAAGCGAAGAGCATGAAATTTTCAAGAATAAGAAAATTTTACGTACTTAAGGAAAAGGTCGCTGTATTAAGAGGATCGATGAGCTAGAGTGAGGCAAGATATACACACTCAACCCTGTAAAGACAGTTCATTGCAAACACTATCAGGTATGGCACCAAAGGCTAGAGGTAGAAAACTACTTAAGAAAGAAAAGAGGGACGAGTTTGCACCTGAGAAGGACCATTCTGCTCATGGCGATGAGCAACTAACAGAGACAGCACAAGAAAATGAGGGATCGTCCAACCAGGCCATGTTTTACGGTGTGCTCGATAGAGACGAACTGGAGTATTTCAAACAAGCCGAGGCCACCCTGGGGATGGATGCGTTCGAGTCCCGTGAGGAGAAGGGACAATTCGTGACAAGTGTGATCGAGGAAGCACGAGGCAAGGAGCTGAAGCTAGTGACTTCGCAGATCTGTTCCAAACTGGTCGAGAGGTTAATTCTGGACTGTGACGACTCCCAGTTGAAGGGGCTTTTCAAGGCCTTCAATGGGAACTTCTACGGTATGGCGTGTCATAAGTACGCCTCGCACGTCCTGGAGACGCTGCTGGTGCGGTCAGCTGCCTTGGTCGAGAAGGAGCTTCTGACGCCAAGTTTTGACGAGGACAATGTTGCCGCAGAGGGTAATGGTGATGATGAATATGGATCTATGGAGAACATGTTTCTATTCATGCTGAACGAGCTGAAACCACACGCTAAATCGCTCATGTCAGACCAGTACGGGTCCCACACATTGAGATTGGTGATCCTGATCCTGGCCTCAAAGGTGTTGCCAAGCAGTACGCAGAGCAACTCCAACCTGCGTTCAAAGAAGTCAAAGATTGCACGTAAGATGATCGACATCAAGGACAACGACGAGTTCAACAAGACATACCAGACACCCGAATCCTTCAAACTGGAACTACGTGCATTGGTGTCTGGACTATACAAGTCATTCACAGGCGATGCCGCATCACGCTCCGATGTGAGTCCATCCACAATCACAAAGTTCAGGGAACTGTGTGTCGACAAGGTGGCATCTCCTGTTATCCAATTGGTCATCCAGGTCGAGGGTATCTTTGACAGAGACCGGTCGTTCTGGAGACTGATCTTCAACACCAATGACGAGAGGGACGCCAAGGAGGAGTCATTTGTGGAGTATTTGTTGTCAGATGCTGTTGGTTCCCACTTCTTGCAGAACGTGATCGGCTACGGTAGACAGAAATATGTGGAGAGACTGTACAGACTGTATATGAGGGAACGTGTAGTGAAGCTGGCAAAGAGAGACACCACTGGTGCATTTGTGGTACAGGCTTTGCTGTTACACCTGAAGGGCAAAGAAATAAGACAGATCCTATACGACATTGTTCCAGAGCTGAGTGTGCTGCTCAACTCGAACATCGATTTTGGGACTGCCATTATCAATGCTAGTAACGCTCAGGATAGCTACCTTAGGGACGAAATCATTGGCCAATTACTAAAGAAATACTATCCAGCGGAACAAGAAGAACGGAACGTCCTAGAAAGTTGTTTGCAACTGGGTTCGTCAACACTGGGAAACACCCGTGATGACTGGCCCACTGCCGAGGAAAGAAGGAGGTCCATCTTCCTGGAGCAACTGATCGCTTACGATCAACAGTTCATGGACGTTACTGTCGAGAGTATGCTTGCCCTGCCAGAGGAGAGGCTGCTACAGATGTGCTATCACGGTGTGTTTTCGCATGTTGTGGAGAGTGTCCTGGACCCTAAACGTGTCGAGATCATCCAGCGGAGACGTCTATTGAACATTCTATGTAAAGACGTTGTCAACATGGCCTGTAATGCCTACGGTTCACACATCATGGATAAGTTATGGAATTTCACGGCCAAGTTAATGTTGTACAAGGAGAGAATCGCAGGAGCGCTTGTTGGTGAGTCCGAAAAGGTAAAGAATAGTACGTACGGCAGGCAGGTATGGAAGAACTGGCAACTAGAGAAGTATGTCCGTAAGAGATGGGACTGGAAGGGACTTGTGAAGGACCAAGAGCGTGAATTGTTCCCACCTGTAGAGAGGCCTGTCGTGGCACCTGGCCACAACGACCGTCACGACCGCAATGAGGCCCGTGAAACACACAATAGGAAGCACGGTAGGGATTCAAGTAATCATAGCGACAGGTC
>JAJLXS010000101.1:0-34384 GCA_030571355.1 Maudiozyma serrabonitensis | reverse complement strand
ATATATTGTTGAATTATACTAATGATGGATAATATAAGTATGCGATATTAGATAGTTTATTCATTTAACTGATTTTTTTTATTTCTCTTTCTACTTTTTTTTTAAATTATTGTTTATATTATTATTTTTTGTTTCATTATTCTATTTACCAACGATTTTTTAATAACATTCTTGATCATTACAGTAGAAAATCATTGGTAGGTCGTATTTTAATTAAGAAGAAAAACTTATCAATACTTTTTACACTTCACATATATACACATATATATATATAAACCTGAAGAATTAAAAAGGAGTATAACCAGGTTGGAGTTGAAATATTGAAAATAGGTAATTGTCTAACTTTTTTTTTTTCTTTTTTACATACAGGTATATTGAAATAGTGAAAAGAAAGAAATAATAAGAAAAATGTGTGGTATATTAGGTATTGTATTAGCTAATCAAAAGGAGACTGTTGCACCTGAATTATGCGATGCATGCATATATTTACAACATAGAGGCCAGGATGCAGCTGGTATTGCAACATGTGGTGATCGTGGTAGAATCTTTCAATGTAAAGGTAACGGTTTAGCTCGTGATGTTTTCACTGAAAACAGAGTCGCTGGTTTAGCTGGTTCTATGGGTATTGGTCATTTACGTTATCCTACTGCAGGTTCATCTGCTAATTCTGAAGCTCAACCTTTTTATGTTAATAGTCCATATGGTGTAAATATGGCACATAATGGTAATTTGGTTAATACAGTATCCTTAAAGAGATATATGGATGAAGACGTACATAGACATATCAATACTGATAGTGATTCTGAACTTTTATTAAATATCTTTGCAGCAGAACTAGAAAAACACAATAAGTACAGAGTTAACAATGAGGATGTGTTTCATGCTTTAGAAGGTGTATACCGTTTATGTCGTGGTGGTTATGCTTGTGTTGGTATGTTAGCAGGTTTTGCTCTATTTGGTTTCAGAGATCCAAATGGTATTAGACCTTTATTATATGGTGAAAGATCAAATGAGGATGGATCTTTAGATTATATGTTGGCATCTGAAAGTGTTGTTCTTGATGCTCATGGATTTAGTAATATTCGTGATTTAAATCCAGGTGAAGCTGTAATTATTCCAAAGAATTGTAATGCTGAAAATAAACCAGAATTTAGACAAGTTGTAGCAATGAACTCTTATAGACCAGATGTTTTTGAATATGTTTATTTTGCTAGACCAGATAGTATTCTTGATGGTATCTCTGTATACGAAACGAGATTAAATATGGGTGTTAAATTAGCTGAAAGTGTAAAAAAAATCGTGGATCCAGCTGATATTGATGTTGTTATTGCTGTGCCAGATACAGCTAGAACATGTGCATTACAATGTGCTCACGCTCTAGGAAAACCTTACCGTGAAGCATTTGTTAAGAATAGATACGTCGGTAGAACGTTTATTATGCCCAATCAAAAAGAACGTGTTTCCTCAGTGAGACGTAAATTGAACCCAATGAAGACTGAATTTCAAGGTAGAAATGTCCTTATTGTTGATGATTCAATTGTAAGAGGTACAACTTCGATGGAAATAGTCAATATGGCCAAGGATGCCGGTGCTAAAAAAGTATATTTTGCATCTGCTGCACCTCCAATTCGTTATAATCACATATATGGTATTGATCTGACGGATAATAAAAATTTAATTGCATATAATAAGAGTGAAGATGAAGTTGCTTCTGCATTAGGTTGTGAGAAAGTTATTTTCCAAACGTTAGATGATTTGATTGATTGTTGTAAGAGTCAAAAAATTGATAAATTTGAAGTTGGTGTATTTACTGGGAACTATGTCACTGGTGTAGAAGATGGTTATCTTCAAGAATTAGAAAGAGTCCGTGCATTAAACAAAGCACAACAAACTGCTCGTAAATCTGAAGTAGATGTTGGTCTATATAACCTTTGTGACGACTAGAATTATTTATATTATTTTTCTTAGTGAAGATTGATAAATAAATTTTATGTAAAAACAAACAACTAATAGATGAACTACTTATAGATATACGTAAATAAAACAAACAATTATAAAAATATTAACTAAATTAGATATGGACAATATGGTATATATGTTTCACATAGATGTAGTTGTTAGTTAGATTAAAGTATTCCTAAATGTAATTATCACCTTATACGAATTTTAACATTTTTTTGGTAAGTCGTTAGTGCTTTGTATATACTACATAGTTTAAGGAATCAATACTTATGATGACATAATCTAAAGTTTATTAACTCATAAACAGAAACCAGTAAGAATCCAAATTCGGCTTAATTTTAAACCTTCATCATAACGATAATTTCTTTCTGTTCTTTCGTGAACGACTAGTGGAGGCTGTATTTAATTACTTATTTTTTATTATTATTAAAAAATTTAATTACCAATGCACTCAGATATGCCTGAATCGAAAGGTCAAACACTGTCAAATGGTGGTGTTTCAGATAAAAAGAAAAAGAATGATTTAACAAATGAAGATGACGCTTATAATGCCATCTTTGGTGGAGATTTGGGTTCACTTGAAATTGGAAATTATATTGGTGCAGGCGGAGATGAAGGAGACACACATCATTTACCAGACGCAATTGATTTTGAAGATGAAGATGAATTGGCAGAAGATGAACTTCCGGAGGAGGAACCTACTCACGATTTAGCAGAAACAACCAACCACATTGTTTTACCCAAAGGAACTGCTTCTTCAGGTGAACTAGATGCTGATTTAATGAATACTACTTTCGGAGGAATTCTTCCAACTAATAATGATTTCTCAGATACATTACAGCAGAATACAGAACAGATAATGGATGATGGCCTAACGAATGAAGAATTCCATGCAGGAAACAATGCTTTGTTTATGGAAATGGATCACAGTAATCTTCTGTTTTCAGATCAACAAACAAGTTTTAGTGAATTCTCTAAGGAGATTACGGAAGAACATAGAGAACCAGGAGTAGAAGAATTTGGAAATCAATCTGCATTGGTGGCAGCCAGTAATAATGAACTTGAAGAAAAACAACGTGAAGAAGAGCAGCGACAACTAGCTTTAATGAAAAATCGAGAAAAAATGAAGAGGGACAAGTTATTATTGAAGTATTATTTTCCAGACTTTAAACCAAACAAAATTGTAAAATGGAACCGTGCAATATATAGGAAAAAACATGAATATCTATGGCATTACAGTAAAATTAACGCTGAAGATCTTGGCGAACTTTTCCCGACTGATATTAAATTACACGTTCAGCCAGATCAAAAAAGATTATTTAAATTAGATACATCCACGAACGAAAATTATTTAGTAAATCCACATTTGAGAAATAAGGTTGATAGAGGTATAGTAAAAGTATCAATAAATGAATTATACCCAGCGGAAGTTAAGAAACAAAATAAGGATGAAAACCAACACCAAGAAATTTCTGAAGATATATTGATTGCAACAGATGATTGGGATGAGGAGAGGATGATTAACGGGTATTCTTCTGATGGAAATTCACCACATTTTAGTGATAACCATTCGACTAGGAAAGAGGCATTAATAAATAAATTGCAAGATAAAAATAACGAATGGGAATGGAATGAGGATGACCTAATAGATGCCAAATTAAAATCGTCAAAGGCTGCAGAATTAGATATGAATGATGAGCAGTTGTTATTATTGTTAGAAAATAAACAAACGGTTGAACTAAAGAAGATACATGATGCAGTACACTCTGGGTCCACTATCAATGAAAAAATAATTCTTCAAAAATTCAAGATATCCAATGATGAGGAGTATAACGTATTGAGAAGAGCACATCAACCGAGAATACGTGCCACAATTTCTAATTTAAATATTGAACACTCTCAACCTGCCATCAATCTCCAATCGCCATTCTACAAGGTTAACCCTCCTAGAACATCTTTAAGATACTATCATAGACCTCGTTTTGGTCAACATTTGCGTCCTGGAATGGTCATTACTTTTAGTAAACTGAAGACTAGAAAGAGAAAGCGTGATAAAGGTAAAGATATTAAAGAATCATTCGCCACCACTCAAGATTTAACCATTGGTGACACAGCACCTGTATATCTGATGGAATATTCTGAGCAAACACCATTAGCATTATCTAAATTCGGTATGTCCAACAAGTTAATTAACTATTACAGAAAAATTAATGATGGTGATATGATGAGGCCAAAGTTACCAGTTGGTGAAACCCATGTTTTAGGTGTACAAGATAAATCACCATTTTGGAATTTTGGTTTTGTAGAACCAGGCCAAATTGTTCCAACCTTGTATAACAATATGATTCGAGCCCCTGTTTTTAAACATGAAGTTTCAGGAACTGATTTTCTTTTGGTAAGAAGCACTGGTAATGGTATAAGTAATCGATTTTTTTTAAGAAATATTAATCATTTGTTTGCTGTAGGTCAAACATTTCCAATAGAAGAAATCCCTGGCCCAAATTCAAGAAAAGTTACATCAATGAAGGCCACCAGATTAAAAATGATAGTTTACAGGATACTGAATAATACGCCAAGTAAGGCTATATCTATCGAACCTATAAACAAACATTTCCCAGATCAAGATTATGGTCAAAACAGACAAAAGGTTAAAGAATTTATGAAATACCAAAGAGATGGACCTGATAAAGGTCTGTGGAAATTAAAAGAAGGGGAACCTTTATTGGACAATGAAAGTATTAAAAAATTGATTTCACCTGAACAAGTTTGTGAACTTGAATCTATGAGTCAGGGTTTACAATTCTGGGCAGATAATGAAAACTTTAATTTTGATGACGAATCATTGCAATTAGAAGAAAACTTACTACCGTGGAACTCGACAAAAAACTTTATAAATGCCACCCAGATGAGGGCAATGGTCCAAGTAAGTGGGCCAGGTGATCCAACTGGTTGTGGTGAAGGATTTTCTTTTCTGAAGGCATCTATGAAGGGTGGCCATTCAAAGAGCACAAACGGTAAAGGACCTGGAAGGAAAGGAAGTAGTTCTGTTAATGGGCATGGTCCTGGGGGAATGACTCAACAACGTATCTATGATCATGAAATCTCAAGAACATGGTATACACATGCCAAGAGTTTAAGCGTTAATAATCCATTTGAAGAAATCAATGCACCAGACTCTTCTAACTCTTCGAATCGTGAGATTAATGTGAAAAGAAAGGATAATAAAGTATTAAGAATAACCAGAAAGAAACGTGATCAAAATGGTATTATCCAGAGACAAACTATTGTGATTAAAGATCCTAGAGTTATCAAGGGTTATTTGAGAGGTAAGGAAATTCGCAAACAAGCCAACTTGGACGTTAACAGGCTATTGGAGGAAGATAACCCTAACATTGATAACGTGGAGGATATTGAAATGCAAAAGAAGTTATTACAAAATGAATTGGCATCTTTAGAAAAATCGCAACAAAGAAGAGTTGCAAGACAAACTTCTAAGAAACCCGTTATCGGAGAAGACGGTAAAATAATTAAAACAAGAATTAGAAGATGTGCTACTTGTGGACAACCTGGGCATATCAAGACAAATAAAGCATGTCCTATGTATCATTTGAGAAATAGCGCTGGGAAAGATACACCCGCAAGTACGGCAGCCAGTACAGAGGCAGGAACACCCGTTCATTCGGCAACTACACCTGGTAGCACAACTAACGATTAGTATAGGAATCAGTAAATGCATATATAATATATAAAAAGCATAGTAGGGATACACATATATTTAATTACAAGGTATGCTTGGTTGTTTGTTTTTTGCTTTTAGCATACATAAGCTCTTTGATGGCTGATATTATAAAAATTCTCCAATTAATGGTATTGAGCAAACGTATATACAAGTATGTTCAATATATAATTGTATAAAAACGTTAAATGATATTATAATTTTTATTTATTACATGTTAAAGATGGTAGATTCCTTACACATTGTTTGAATCAATTCATTGTCCTCGTTATACCCAACGTAGGCAATGTAACCTGGTTCACCTTTTGGTTCCCCTAATGGATAATGGATTGGGCCTACATTCATGTTTTCAATCATACAGAATTTCAAATGTTGATCATTTGGTTCATAATCCCTTGTAATTCTCTTCATAATAGTCTTGTATTCACCTCTCTTATCACAACTTGGACCCCCACGAGCCCATATTTTCAACACGGAAGAATTTGTACCGACTGGTTCCATCATTGGAGTACAATGGAACCATTCATAATTAATTTTCGTACTATATTTGAAGTATTCCACAGCAGCAACCAAAGTTAAAGCGATTGCGATGCATTGTAATAGGATAGGAATTCTGCTACGAGGAGAAGGTTCAGATGAGGTATTAGTTGCACGAGTTATTTTTTCTTCAGACATAATTGAAATTGATTGGTTTATATTAAGATGTAGAAACTGACGAAATTGATAGGATTAAGGTTCGGTTGTACGTTTATATTAACTTACAAAGGTCACTTTCTTGAATAATGTTTGATTGTTGCCTAATTTTATTTTCTGTTAAAAAGTGTAAACAGTGAGAAATATTTGCTAAACAAGCAATGATAAACCGGGCGAGTAAAGTGCGCGAAGCTTATAGGGGCTTTTACAGAAAATTTATGGTTTTGTTTCTTGGAACTTTCAAAAGATTTATTATTGTTATTATTATGATTATTAAGAGGAACTAAAATATGAAAAGAAGACCAAAAAATATAAAAGGACTTATACAATTGTATTTAGATATATTTAAAATAAAGGTTATATCAACAGGTCTAAGAAGTGAGGAACCTTCATACTTTAAATTAAGTATTGAGACCTATAATTAGCCAGTTAGGAGAAGAACGAAAATGAGTATGAAAAAAAATCTAGAGTGAAATAAGAGCAATGCAGAATAAGTAAAATCCTACTAAGTCCTGGTTCGTCCCGTCTCCTATTTCTTGTGTTGTGTTGTTATTTCTTGGGCAGTACTATAAAATTGATAAAGAAATAATCGAACTTACAGATTATTTCCTTTTTATACTTCCACCTATAATTTTAGTTCAGCAATCCATTCATTGACCATAGACAAAGAGTTAGCAGGTTGATCGTATGGTACCATATGACCACCACCGTAAATTCTTAAATATGTTAAATTATCGAAGCTCTTTACTTGGCCAGCGTTTTCACCAGTAATTGAAGCAGTCCAATCGCGGATCTTTTGAGAAGTGAATTCTTCATGGTGTGTCCATGGTAATTCATCAGTCCATGCTCTGTTCCCTAACCAATTACAGATGAAGTCTTTATCACCAGCATAAATCAAAACTGGTAAACCTTTTTCTAATAAATCAGTAACGGCTCTATGATATGGTTTCATCCAATCACCATTGAATAAAAAGTTTCTGTTAATATCGAAATTACAAGATTCAAAGTGACTAACTTCAGCACCGATAGCTTCTTGAACATATTTTTCATTTAAATAAGAATCAATATATTCCATATCTGAGTAACATAATTGACCTTCACATTCTTTTCTAACATCATAAACATTCTTACCAGTACGTTGGAATGGTGCCAATTGTGCATTGTTACAGTAAATTGAAGCAGGAACACAGGTCCAAACGGATTCGGAAGCATAACAAGACTCAATTAAACTCAAACAACGGTCTAAAGTATCATTCATAGCAACACATTGCTCTTCAGGAAGAACAGCAGGGGCATCACCTCTACCACAAGCCATTGGTTCGTAGTAGTTATATTGAGTTAATGGATCTGTTAAACCATTACCGATCATGACGGAAGTTAAATTAAAGCTTCTTTCTTCATGTGAAAGAATTTCAGATGCAAATACAGGGATGTAATGACCAGCATATGATTCACCAGCAATATGGAAATCTTGAGTTGAATATTCTGGGAATTGCTTAAAGAATAATTCTAGGAATGCATATACATCTTTACCTGCAGCAACAGTGTTGGATACACCTTTAGAATCACCGGAATAAGAGAACCCGACATTAACAGGTTGATCTAAAAAGATAACAGAGGCATTTGAATTCCAAGAAGATGGATTATAGATAGGTTTAATCTTTGGACCGATTGAAGAAGGACCTAATTCAAAGAATAATCCAGTCATGGAAGAACAACCTGGACCACCGTTTAACCATAGGATAATAGGGTCATTAGCTGGATCGTTTCTGGATTCGAAAAACCAATAAAAGAAATGTTTATCCTCATCTTCAACATCTAGATAACCTGTATATTGTTTCACATCTGGATCAATACCTAATTTCTTAGCATCTTTAATCTTATTCACACGTAATTGATAGTTTGAAAATTTTACATCAGTTTGAACGAAATCCCAATTAAATTTAGGAACAATATCGAATTTAGGTTTAGTGGTAAATTGAATATCGGCAATTAAATTAGGGAATCTCTTTGGAATATCTTTCCATGCATCTAGGACATCTTTTGATAAGTCCACTGGTGCAGCTGATAATCCTAACGAGTTAACGACATTATTTAAAATGCTATTCTCGTTATCGAAGGCAAAAGGTTGTTGAAAAGAGAATCCAGAGACGGCTGCAGTTGCTGTCGCAAGGGATAAAAGTAGTTTCTTGGTTAACATTGTATTGAGGACAGTAGATAAAATAAACTAAAAGAAAAAATGTCTTGAACAATATATTATCCACAAATGTCAGTACTTAGTCTTTAATGTTAAAGTAGAATATACAGAAACAGTTTACAATTTCATAACTTGGAAACAAATGACTAATTTATATATGTATAGATGCAAGTATAACCTGGTGTAAAAAGCAAAAAAAAAAAAATTCTTGTGCGATGAAAAAGGGGGTGGACAGGCAAAACAGGGTCAAATAGATAGCGCAGTGTGGGGTGCAAGATACTCAACCTGAATGAGAATGGAGATATTGTTAAACCGGTTAAGTCTAAAATGATCTACTACTAGATGTGTTTTTAAAGTGTTTATGCATCATATTTCTCAAAATTTTGAGTCAATGGTACGTGTTTTGAAGACACCGAGGGAAGAGAATTAAATATAATACAGAGATTACATCCTGAATGAATTGTGACAATCACATTTGTCCTAGTGATGTATAATACATGGCCCTATCTTAAGTTTTCAAGTACAATAAGTATTCAGATGTTTTATAATGAATATACAACGAAATAGACCGTTAACAAGCAAAAGAGGAGAAGGGGGAAGGTATAAAAGCTATCCTTTATTAACATCGAATTTCGCAAGTATTATTGCTCATAAGTGCACTGGACACTACTTCTTTGTGCATAGAACTGACAAAGACCCAAATTGTTGCTGTACGAACGGTGCATTTACTTCCGATTGTGTTGAAGTATATATACATATAGTTTTCTTCTTTACGCAGATAGAACGTTGTAAAATAGACCCGACTCATCTAAATTGGCTGCTAACTATTCTCCTTCCCGCGCAAAAGTCAAATTCTGTCTTTTCCTTTGTACGTAACGGGTATTGTAATTGAATGATAAGGAGATGATGGGCCGTTGAGCATGATATTGAAAATAGGAAGGAGTAAAAAGCGTAGCTCGTTTTATGTGATATCATATTTATTTGTTTCTTGTTTGTTTCTAATTTGTTTCGTTTCCCATTCTTGTTAGCATCAGACGGACAGACGAAATTTGGTAGTATATATATGTATGTATGTATGGATGGATGAATGAAATGATGGTACAAAAGTCAAAATATGGTTGCGTCGTGAAATCGAGTTATGGTGCAGTACATTAATTGTCCCGCTGTATTGGTTGGTGTTCGACGTGTAAGACTTCGTTCTATTTTGTTTCTGTAATGTTTCCTATTACCTTCCTTGTTTCATTACGCTATAAAAGTCGAATTTGGCAACTTTACTGCATTCTGAGCAGAGGATCTGGGCAGAACAGCATCCTTGCCTATTGTTTTTTATTTTTATTTTTTTCGTTTCAATTGGGTTAAGATTTTAAACTAGGCCGGGGCCGGGCAGATGGGGCGAACGGCTCTCCTTGGCTGCGTGCGTTACGGTAACATGAAGCTTAACCTTGAGCCAAAAAGCAAAACAGGATGTTCTCTCCACCCTTCTCTCTGCTTAAGCTCATCGTATCCAGGCTACAGAAGTGCTATAGACTCCAAGAATATTATATAGTTTCTAGACTGTTTCTGCAATGTTGTTTGTCCCATTTTTATATTTACTTTAGCGCAAGCGTGCTGGGCACCGTCTACTTAAGAGGAATATTTCAGCCTACCAATCAGCTATTTCAACGCTGTTTCCGTTGCGCTTCTGCCTATCTAACTAATTATACTCCCAGTTCCTTTCACATCTGGGAAGCGAAGGATGTATGATTTCATTGTTGTTAGGCTGATGAACAGATGGACCGAGAGGTGCAATTTCCTTGGCACAGGAAAAAATGAAGCTAGCACTAGGCATCTCTATTGAATAAGTAAAGTCAATTTGATATATAGCGATTTAAGTATTTGCTTTAGGAATGATATTCAAAATAAGGAACTATTTATATATGTTCTTGGAAAGATTATACTTAAAACTGTAACTTTTACCACAGATCTTTCATCAAATTAATAGGCTGTTGCATTACTAGCAGAATTATCTTGTGAAAACTCATCCATTTTATCTATTTTAGTTTTATTAAAATCTATTTAGTGCCGCCGTACCATTTATTCTTCGTGATTCTCTGTAGTGCCCGAAATGTAATATATATTATCTTTAGGACATTGATATTTTTTTCTTCGATAATCCAAGCTCTGCACAGATGTTCGAAATTCGTTTATTTTCTTGTTTATACAAAAACACTTCATCTCAGACCAAGCCGGATAAGCCTGTTATATAATTTTTTACTACTGACTTTTTGAAGTATCATTTATTATTCCTTTGCTCTTAATAAGCTTATGCTATTACTCTATAGATAATGGGAATTCAGCAAGAATTTATATAAAAAAGCAAAAGTGTCCCAATTTTTTTATCATTTGTTTACCCTAGATCAATTAGTAATAGAATGTTTGGAGTTGGCTGCCAAACTGTATATTTTTGCAAAAAAAGCCAAATTTATATAACTGTCTTACTGGTGAAAGGAATACTCAGTTGCAGTCTGGCAACCCCATTTTTAAAATAGTTTATACTTCTCACAATCTAGCACCAGATCATTTCTGCTTATAACATAGAGAAGAAACTCCGTTCTCTGTAAAATTATCGCATTACACGAACATCACTCCACACGTCATTTTTGTTTATTTTTTCTTTTTTTTTTGCGACAGTCTCTCGCCTCGTTTCTTTGTTCCTTGTTTTGTTTATTTTTCAAGTGACGTTGTTTGGATGCGAAATTTGTTTATTTCTTTCTTTTTTTTTTTTTTTTTTCAAGTGTGATATTTTCCAAAGGAAAGCCATCAGAACTCGAATCAAATTCGTCGCACTTTTTCATCAATACCAGTGTTGTGAATATTCTCTGAATTTCTTTGGTATCCGGGGGATATGCGTGTGTAAGTAAATACATAGCTACTGTATTTACTTACGTTATTTGTACTAGTCTTGATCTTTTGTTCTCCCTCTATCTTTTTTTTTGTTCTGATGTAATTCTCATTCAACATCGTGTATTAATCTATTATTTGCAATATTAACTATTTTTTAGTCTAATCACAAATTGGTAATCTGCATTGGTATATATATACATATACTTAGAATATATTAAGCTGATTGAGATTATCTCTAATACAGTAACTAGCATCTATATTTCATTACATACCTATTTTTCAAGATGATGCATTTTAGGAAGAAATCTGGGTTATCAACCCACTCAGATGAAAAACGTCACTCAAAGGTCGAAGTCTCTAAAGAAGATGCTGAAAGATTAAAAGTAAGAACAGCCTCTGTTAATGATCCAATTCTTGATGCTGTTCAAGAAGCTCAACCATTCGAACAAGCCGCAGATACTTTTCATGATAATATGAATAGACAATCATATTTCTCTAATGATGGTACTAATGTCCTGACTGATGTCTTTGGTCAAACTATTGATCAACCAGACATTTCTAATCCAACTAGAGCTAGAGATGAAAGACCGTTAGATACAATTAGAAGTTTTGAATATGCTGTATCGGGTGATCCATATTGGTCTCAACAATTAGAAACTCCACAATATGGGTTTAATGTTAGACCAGATTTCCCATTGGCTCAGCCATTTGAAACAAATCCATATGGTCAACAACAGCAACAACAAGCAGTATATCAACCACCTCAACCACCTGCTGATGATGGTAAGAAAAAGAAGAAGAGAAACTGGTTTGGTAAAAAGAAGAAGAATTAAGAGTAATAAATAACAACTAACCTATCACAAAGATGAAATACAAACACTTTCCTTATATTCAAAGAAACGAACCTAATATTTTTCCTATTATTGTAATTCAAATATTTCTCTATCTCTCCCATTTCAAGATAAAATTCACTTTTAATACTACTTGTTCTCGAATATCGGACACCAACATATTCATATAAATACCCCTTTGAAGAAAAACTGAAAGTACAAATAAAACTCTCTCTTAATATGAAGATATAAATTTGTTAAATTACACATACTCATAAGACAAGTATTTTTTTTCCACATTCCCAACTTATATAAATTACGTAGATAATATATATATATCTTAATTTTTTTGTTATTATAAATCACTTCAAATGTTTTGAAGCATTACATTTTAGCCTACTAAAACTTATGATCTGGTCCAAGCACTTGAAGATTTGAAGTCATCGATGGTTTTCAATACTTCATACTTGTGCCATTTGCAATAATGACTATGCGCTAATCTAGTAGCATCTCAAAAAACTTAAAAAATTCTTAAACATATAGATTTATCAAGATAAAAAAAGGGAAATAACTAATAGTTAACATAAAATAAAAATGCTACACTCTATAACAAAGACAACACATTCAATTTAAAGGATTAAGTCCGATGCTATCGACATCATGTCCCTGAAATCAATTATTACTAAAATTCCCGTTGTTCAAAAGGAGTTCAATATATTTACTTCTTATATTAAGAATTCGCCTGAATGTTCAAACCATGATAGCCCTGCTTCTGGTAAAATCGGTGCAATAAAGGATAACATCGCCACAAAAGATTTCCCTACAACTTGTGCATCTGATATACTTAAAACTTATTGTTCTCCATTTGATGCTACCGTTGTATCATTATTGAAAAAAAGTGGTGCTGTCTTAGTTGGGAAGACAAACCTAGATGAATTCGGAATGGGTTCACTCGGATTACATACAGCATTTGGACCAGTAAAGAATCCATTAAATAAAAATTGGTGCGTTGGTGGGTCATCTTCTGGATCAGCTGCTGCTGTTTCATATGGTATAGCAGATTTTGCTCTGGGAACCGATACAGGTGGTTCTGTACGATTACCTAGCGCCTATTCGGCAATCTATGGATTTAAACCATCATATGGGAGGATATCCAGATGGGGCGTTATTGCATTTGCCCAATCATTAGACACTGTTGGTATATTTTCAAACAATATTGATACAATATCTGGGATTTTCCGTATATTGGATCAGTACGATCCAAGAGACCCAACATCTCTTAGTGTAGAAATAAGGGAATCAATTAAGGACCAGAATGAAAAATTTAAAGATGGTTCAAAACCTAAAATAGGTATCCCCAAAGAATTTGTTCAATGCGACTTAGCTCCAGAGATTAAAGAATCATTTATGTCATACATCGAAACTTTATTAAAGAAAGATTACGAAATATATCCTGTATCACTGCCATCAATTAAGGATTCTTTGTCAATATATTATACAATAGCGCCTGCTGAAGCTGCATCGAACCTTTCTAGATATGATGGAATAAGATATGGCAAGAGAGATAGCACAAAACCAGATATAGTTAATACTAATTTTTTCAATGAATCTAGATCACATTTTGGCCAAGAGGTTAAAAATAGAATTATATTAGGTAATTACAATTTGTGTTCGGATGGATATAAAAACAATTTTATTAAAGCACAAAAACTACGAGTTCAAATGATTAACCAATTTGACAAAATTTTTAGGTTCAAAAACACATTAACAAATAATGAACCTGAGCATGACATAGACATAATATTATGTCCAACAAATTTGAGTCCACCACCACCAATAAACTCCATAACACATGCTCCTAATAATAATCCTTTACATGAATATATGAATGATATTTTTACTATACCTATGTCCTTAGCGGGATTGCCAGCAATATCTGTCCCCTTTTCAAAGGGGAAACCATATGGTATCCAGATTGCTACACAATATGGCAATGATGAAGCTTTGCTGAAGTTTGTCAAAGAAACTGTGCTCTAGCTACTCCAGTTGTGATTCAAGTTTTCAAGAATTGAAAGACTGTGTATTTTATTTTTAATTAATTGTTATATATTCTTTATACAACGTTGAACATGTAAATATTATGTACACTGAAATGTTGTTCTTTTTTCGTGCATATGCAAATTGAATAGTCCCTTATAGTTGTAAATGATTAATTAAATATATTCATATAATGGAATCTACAATTACACTGGTAAAACTCTTACACCCGCTAGTCTGTCAATGACAGGAGCAACAACAGGATGTGATAGCAATGGACCAATAATAGGCATAGATCTTAAAAATTGGACAATGACACCAAAGAAATCGCCAAATAGACCCACAATACCTAGTGACTCAATTATAAAACCGGAAAACGTCCATTTAATTAGAATTAAGAATATACCAAACAGGAAAAAGATTGACCCACGTCTCTTATTTGGTTTAGTGAAAAATATAATAGTTTTCTGGGAACCAATAATTAATATGACACCAATCAAAAACAAAAGGTTACCTAGAGCTAGTAGAGCACGGTCAAAGAATGTTATTATACCTAATACAAAAAAAAGGAATCCACCGAATGTGAATGCAACACCAAACTCTTTAGAAAATTAATAAATAAGATTTGCTAAACTCCTGCAAATCGAAATTTGTAAATACGTTAGTAAAATGGTCATTTAAAGGATGGAACAATCAGAATGATAGCTGTCAAAATGGTTGCGCCGACGTATATGTTAAATTCAAATAGTGGAGTACATACTTTGAGATTCAGATAACCACATAATTAAATATATAGTTAGGACAAAGTTATCGATAGGTTCATAAGATTTGTAACCTCAATTTAACAATAACAACTGTTGTTATGTTGTTGTTGATGACTTTTTTGATCGAAGAACTTCAAAAATATTTCACTTTCGTGAATATCGAGAAATGGCGTTCGAGCCGTGCATAACGACCTGGTTCGATATATATAGGTCTATATCAACCTTATGAAAAGCGCTAGCCACACTATGCATTCAGCTTATTCAATTTATATATGCGAACTTTCGTTATGTTTCTCAAATCATTGAGTAAGTAAATATTATATATACATAAAAACATATGTTTAGATGCAGGACACCAAACACTTGATATTCATTCACAGGAACATCAGAAAATAGCATCAATCCGCAGTCTCGAAGTGATGACAGAGGCTCGTTCTGTGTTTGAAATCATCGTATATTATATACGCAAACATTATACTATTATGCATTAAGTCATATCTTATCATTTTTAATCATATATTTTGTTATTACTTAGATTTGAAACCTGGTGGAGGTTGAAACTTTTTCGCTTGAGCAGGTACACCACTACTGCTCTTTCCTTTGTATTTAGAATCGGTTGGTTTATTGATTTTTCCAACATTTGATCCTTTCTTATTTTTATTTTGTTGTTTCTTCAGAGACTTTTGTTGCTGTTTTTCTTTCACCAACCGTTCTTTCTTTGATATGAGTGGTTTATCTTGAACCACCGTAGTCAAAACATGTTCTCCTCTTAGTATTACTAGACCCAATGTCCGCTTCTCGATTTTAACATTACCATCTGTTTTGTTTTGTCTCAATTTCAATTGTTCTTGTTTAGGTATTCTTTCTTCCACACAATCACTCAAAATGACATTCATATGTTTATCAAATGCCATCAACTCGCCAATATATACTCTTCCATCCTCCGTTAGGACCCTTAGTTTATATCCTACTAGGTCTGATAACCTACTATTATGTTTGACTGATATGTGTGACATATTATTGATAGGTTATTCCAAAAAATATATATATATAAGTTTTATGCTGTTAATTACGCTGTATTTCTTTCCCTACTGTTTTGTGCTTCAGGTTCCAATTTTCAACGATATTTCGGTAATATAACGATTCACTATTGAATAAGTTAGGTACTTTTTAATGCAATTAATAACTTATCGATTGTCTACTGATTATTCTCTTATGATAGCTCACTGTCTCTGTTCCTTTTCATCTTATAAAATTTTCCAAATAGTCTTTATTTCTCCCGGTCAGTTCAATATTCGCAGCATTATTCATTTTTCTCTTTTTCACGCTTTGTAGTTTCACCGATTTTGAAAATAATAATATCTTTTGTTTTTTAAGGTTAAACTTTTAATTACTTAAATGTATAGAAATTCTTTTTAATCATAAGAAGATTTACTGTTACGAAACGTAGCATTACTATTACAAAGAGATCATAAAACAATATACTCAATATTAAACAATGTCAGAAGCTGATAAGGTGGTAGATCCAAGCAAGAAGAAGCGCAGAAGAAGAAATTACGACGACTACGATAATGAAGTTGCCCAAGAGGAAAAAGACCTTAAACAACAAAAAAAGAACCAAACATCAACCGAAGGTAAACTTGGTGATGCTTCATTAAAGTCAGGCTCTATATCTAAGAAGAAAAACGGAGACGACGACTCTGATTCTGATGTCGACGATGAAAAATTAGATAGGCTAATGGGTAATGAACTTGAAGAAGAAGAGGACGATTTGACAGAAATAGACACTTCAAACATTATAACTAGTGGCAGAAGAACAAGAGGTAAGATAATAGATTATAAGAAAGCTGCGAGAGAACTAGATAGTGCGGAACAAAAACTAGAATCAGCTACTGCCAAGAAGGACCAAGAAGACAAGGACGAAGACGAAGAAGATGACGAAGAGTTCAAAGTTTAATAAAGAGAGTCCGAACTATATTCCAATTGTATAGCTGCTAATTAGTACATAACTATGTATATTTTCGTAAGTCTTTAAACGTATCTTTTTAAATTGTTTCTATGGTTATTAATATTTATAGAAACTTTTCAGAAGAAAATAATGGAGTTTTCATTACCCGGCCGAGCATTTCCTTTTTTGGCAAAATGTCAACATATCTAAAATCACTTCCCATCTCGAAATGTCAATAAAACAATTACATGATAAACTTAAACAACTGAAAAAATTCATTCAAACATCCAATAAAGAAAAGATTAAACAATTAAGAGCCCTTAAGAAATTGTATAGCATATATATATATACATTTTAATAGGAACTGCTACACTTTAATTAAATACTACCAAGAAGAAAGGGCAACTAATAAAAAATAGTGTGTCTCATAATGCAACGTACAGAAAGCTTTTCAAAGCAGAGTATTACTCAAGCAGACCCCTATGATAGCAAGATAACTTTTAACTCAAAGCAGAATATTTTAGTAAACCCACAGATATCGATGAGACCTAAACTTGGAAAAATTGACCATACAAAACCTTCTCGTCTTTCATTACCCCCTATGGATGAGCATGTTCCTTACAAAATTACTTCAAAAATTAATAACAATAGATCTCAAGTTAGATTTTCTATCCCAGATCCAAACATGATAGACGATGATTGTTCTTATATATCAATATCGAATTCGCCACAGAAAATTGTGTTTCCCAGAGAACCTATTGAAAATAAAGATTTTGATGCTGAGGAGTTGACAAGCTTATATTCTGATTCTCAAGTATCGTCACTAGGTTATCTAAGAGATTCCAAACCATCAACAAAAAGAGAGCAAAGAAATACATTGAAGGATAAATTGAATTTAGTGGACTTACAAACAAAAGTGATGATAGACGTACCTGAAAGCATATGGAAATATCATGAAAGTCGGAAAAAGAATAATAATTGTAATAGCAAAACCCTTGGTCACAGGAAAACAAAATCAATGCATAATGTTTTCAATCCATATAGAGATATGAATAAATCCAAGGAACCTAACACATCACTCGTGTCTCCTGAATGGGCCCCTTCTCATCAAAGATCGAAATCTTTACAGTCAATAATTGCCGAAACTGTAAAAATATATCATGAAGAAGAACAACAAACTAAATTGAATGAAAACACATCATTGTCAAGTTTTAATGAAACTGTCAGTACGATTTCACCACTAAATATACGGCAGCCAGGGTGTTATACAAAAAGTACGAAGAAACATCACTTGTTTTTAACCTCGGAATCTCCATTAAATAAATATAAAGTTTCAGTACCATTAGAAATTAACCTACCCCCATACTTATCACCCCATAATAAAGAAAAAAATCATCAACGGAGAAATTTAATTTACAACGGCCAAGGATATAGTACGTTTAATGAGGACTCAGAAGATACAACACCGGAATCTGAAAGAACAGAATCTTTATCAGAAGATGGTGAGGGATCAAGTCTTATTTTGGATTCACTTATTGGTGACGATTCTCTACCATTTGCAACAAATGATGTATCAATTGATGTGGGGAACAAAACCGTGGAAGATACAGATGCATTCCTCGGTATCGATGAACAAGCCAATGTCAATTTGAAATTACAAAACAGAAACATAAGATCGAATTCAAAACTTCCAAAGAGACCACCTCTTCCAACAAAAGATGTTCAATTCAAATTTCCAAGTTCCATCACCAAGAATGTCGCAGGCCCAAATGCAGCATCATTACCACAAGATAATGTTAGACCCACTAGTGAAGCTTTAGAGATTCTTGCAACTCCCTCGAAGAGTATTGTCATACCATGCTTAGATGATGATTACCAAACACCTAAGAATCCAAGCACGAACGGTTCCCTGAAATTTTTTGAAAGCTTCGAACCTCTTTCTAATGAGGAACAAAATACTTTGAATATAACAAAAACCCCAAGTAGGGTCGATGGTAAACTGAATCTCGCTTTTAAATTTCCATTCAATCAGGCAGATAAAAGAACGGTGGAATGTACCAACAACAATTCGGTAGAGGAAACAACTGATTTTCTAAAAGTTGCACCCAAATCAGTAGATCGTGACTTTGAAGAAAGACGTCAAAAATTGATTCACAATCAGTCAGTAAATAATTCACCTATTGATAAACTTGGCCATGCACACAGAAGGACTCAAAGTATCCATAACATTGAATTCACTGTATTTGACGACATGATGGCACCTCAATCGTCATTTGTTGCCGCCTCGACTCCCCAAAAGGATGAAACTCCAGCTTCAGAAGTTCCAGATAGATCACCATTTAGAAACCAAACTTCAGTGGAAGCAGAGTCACCAATTATTAAAATTTCACCTCCTCCTGAGAGAACACAAGACAGTATAATTTTGGTCTCCGAAAGGATAATAAATACCTCTTCACCAAAGTCTGGGATAATGAATGCTAGTAAACCCCTTTCTTCGATCCAGTCATTCAGTAAACCGGTGTCTTATAAAGATGTTGAAAATATACATGCAAACGAAAACATAATGATACGAGATGATATTTATACAAATAAGTCTGCTCCTATCAAAAACTTCAATAGTCTATCTCCTAGAAGAAGTTTATCAAATAATGGTAGCCACCAGTCCTCATCTGTTACATCTTATACTAATTCACAATTTTCAAAAACCTCATTTAATACAGTCGACACAGATATGGAAGCCGTTCAAGAGATTACGGAGACAGAGTTGATTAAAAGAAATAATATACCCAGTAGACCTCCATCTACATCAAAAGAGACGAAGAAAGAGAACGACACGGATTTCAAAATTGTTAAAGAATTCAGAGATGGTAAAGAAATTGATGTTATTATACTAAATGATGGGGAAGAACCTTTGAAAGCCATATCTAAAAAGAAGAAGAAATCGAATCGTACAAGATTACCAAAGGGTAAGGATTATTATACAATTTTAGATATGTGTGAAAATACGGCATCTGAAGCGAAAGATATTATTTACAAATTAGTATCAGAAACAGAACCGTTGAATGTTAAAGAAAATGGTGAAAAAAATATGCAAAACATCTCATCAACAAACGATCAGCGTGAGCGTTATTTGAAAAGGTTTAATCGAACAATGAGGGTGACATCAAAAGTAAAATAGACACTTTGTAAATTTTAAATAGTATATCTATACAGAATTTACTACCTAAATAAAATATTTTAGATATTATTCAATTTTCAAATAACAACAAATATTGGGTTTATCAACCACTTACAATTATGTTAGCTATTTGTTCAATTTTTTATAGTTGACAGTAAATTGTTCGATCAAAATTAAGATATTACGATTACAATGTATTGTTATCTAATGCAAAACAAGTATATGCTAGTAATAGAAAAACTTGTGTTTATATATTATGTTGTTTTATTTTTGGCGAACCTGGTGCAGAATTATTTGAAGCAGATTCTTGAATTGGGCTAAGCGAATATGTGCTGTTTCTAACATATGAAGGAGAAGGTGCGAAAAAGGTGGAGGTATTATCTCCACTGTTTTCTGGTAAAACTGGGTTAGGTGAAAGGTTACCACTATTTCTTTTAAAAGAAGATTCCCTGTGAGGTTCTTTGTTATCATTTGCCTCTTCCCATGAAGAACTGAAAAATGTTACTGTTTTATTATCTAATTCAAGTTTATTCTTCATTGGGGTATTTTCTCTTGATATTCCGAGTGGTTTACTATGGTAACTATGTGTTCTTCTAAAAGACTCTCTGGTACCTAGTGGGGATTTTCTTAAGGAATGATGTGGTCCTTTTCCAAGGTGCTTTCCAGAAAAGGTTTCCAATTGATACTCGTCGCCATCAGAAAATTCGAAATCCTCAGGAACTGTATTAATTTCATCTAGATAATCACTATAACTCTCATCTCCTTCATTTTGACTTGTATTTGCAGTGTCAATATTGTGTATCTTCAAATTGGTATTGTACTCATCTTCTTCAGCCTCATCAATAAAAAATAAATTGCTCGTCAGGCCTGGAATTTCTGAATCCATATTACTATTTAAATCGTGAAATTTTAATGCTTGAGATCTAGCTGGTGGTGGTAGATGAGGTTGAATGGGACTACCTTCGTTTGATGTGAAGGTTAACGGAGAAAGTTTTAGCAAGTGGTCCTTTGGAGTTTTAAGATCAACTGTCAAATCTGTTCCAGTGTCACTATCTATGGGAGACAATAATATCTTTGGAATTTTACTGTTATTTGGAGAGGTTGTGTATAAAGAATCATGGCGTGGTGGGGAAATAAAGTCAACAGACTGAGTGTTCTCATTCAAAACTGATAATTTATGATTTTTTGCGTTAAGCTGATCTACCCCAAGAAAAGGTAATTTCGAATTGTCCAAATTCAAGCGGTTGCCAGTCGATATGTTTATTCCTGTGTTTAACCCATCTTCTTTTTTATAATACGGTCTATTATCATTGATATTTCCAGGATAGATCTTGTCAGGGCTATCATCGTCACTATCACTGAGGTTGAAGAGGTCATTATATCGCATTATTGGTTTTGCTTTCCCCTTTTTATTGGAAAGTGTAAATTTTGGCTCATGTGTATACACATTCTCAGGGGAGCGTGTTGAACTAGAACTGTCATCGGAGATATCAAACAGGTCATTATATGTCGTAACTAGCATCTTTGTTTTATTGGAGATAACATTATTATCGTTCTGAGTGTTTGTTTTCTGAGGATTAAAATCTTCCACTTTATTTGAAATAGTCGATTCTGTAGTTTTATCTTTATGAGAATATAATTTTGAATGCTCAACGTTATTATCAATCGAAACATTTTGCTCATCGGATAAATCAAATAGATCCTCATATTTTTGTACGCTTTTTGATTGATTAATCTGAACTTTTTCATTACTGATTTCAAAATGCATATTGTTATTATCACTACTATGATCATAAATATCATCTATGTAGTTCATATCGTCATCAAGCCCCTCGTCATCATACATATCATCCATGTAAATGCTTGGTTTTGATTCCTGCTGTCCTGCATGGTCTTCTGTACTTTCTCCTGGCGTTTTATAATATTTGACAGAAGATGTTCTACCATTAATAGTTGAATACTCAAAAGAAAATTTTGATTCATCAGAATCTGAATCAGTGTCAAAAGTAAGGTGGTTGGTATCTTTACTAACTTTAGAGTGATTATCATCTGAGTCATCATTGCTATTTTCAGAAACCAGCATTGAGATTGGTTCCTGTATTACAAATTTAGGAATTGAAGGAGTAGATATGGGTGAATTTTCAAAACTTTTACTATTTTTTTGTAAGGTTAATAAATCTCCACTGGAGTGAATCGTAATCTTCCTATTTTTGTTCTTAATTTTGTTTCGAGAAATGTTACCATGACGTTCACTTTCTGTTGATTGGAGAGTATCTAGACTTTGGTTTTTCTCAGGTCTAATAATAACTCTATCAACATCGGCGGTTTCATTGGTGACTGATTTTTCTATTGGTTGAGGTGAATCATTATGCATATTTGAAAGTTGAGCTGGTTTAGATATCTTAAAGGCAGGATCTAGTTCTGTATCATATATTTCAGCTTTTTTAAGTGTAGTTACACCTTTATCTATGCTTTGATTTTTGTTACCTTGTGTTTGTTCTTGCTCTTTCTCGAAGAAGTATTTTGTGGTTGGTGATGTTACGAAAGTTGGATCCCATGAGTCTGAAGAAAACCGTCTATCATTGATCGGACCTTGATCCTCAAAATTGTTATTTAGATTAATGATTGGAGAAGAGCCATGATGATCTCCCCAAGAATGAGTAATCGTTCCCTTAATGGTTGGTAAAACTTCGAACGTCGCTCTAGACTTTTTGGATGGTGAAGATGAAGCAGATGTACTATTACTAGTTATAAAAGTTTGTTCTAGTGGTTGTAAACCTTGCGGTATATTTGCTGGTATACTTTTGTTGAATAATTTTGAAGTTAATTTAGTCTTGGATGCAAATTTATGGAAAGATTCAAAACTAGGAGATGCAATGGAAGGGGATCCTCGTTCTTGACTACTATTTGATTTATGTGGTGTTGTAGGAACAAAATCTATTATGTCACCATTACTACCTTCTCTACCATTTAAAGAGATTCTTGGTATAATGTCAGAAGCTCGCCTATCATTTGATATTTTGGTTGTACTGGCAGTATCATTGTTAGCGAGCGAAGATTTTGTTGAAATATAGGAAGTACCATTATTCGATACAGGTTCATTCGTTTTACTTCTATCTAGCGAACTTGATTTTCGATGTGCTTTGATAAATGATCGCATCTGTCAGTATTATTCATCGATTGTTCAAAATAATTATAAAAATAATAAAAATGGGAATAATGTAATATATTTATGCGATATCTGGTGAAAGAATAAATAATTATGTGATATCAAATAATCACTAAAAAACTTCCTTTTTTTAAAAAACAAAAACGAGAAATTGTATATGTTTGTGTGTGTGTATGTATGTATTTGTCCCTTTTAACTTACTTAAGTTATTTTAAAGTCTCAAGGCTCTTTAATACATAACTTTTTTTCAATTTAATTTAAATCTTTATTGTTTCTGTTCAAGTACTTGACGAAATAAATAATCTGACTTTTTTAATATTATCTTATTAAATCAGTAAACCATTAAAATTTTTGTAAAATGAATTAATATTACAGTTCTTAGTATCGCAAAAAGTAATCAAAAGTTTAAATTTTAAATGATCGCCATTATATCGAAATGAAAAAAAAAAAAAAAAAAAAAAAAAAAAAAAAAAAAAAAAAAAAAAAAAAAAAAAAAAAAAAAAGATGAAATTGTTTATACGTAATTAATATAAAATTATATGAGGCACACATGCATGAGGCACAGTAAATGTTTTTAGATTCATATATTGATGTTAATGAAACCTATTAAGATGTTAAAACTGTACGACCACTCTAAAAAAAAAGTAAATACTATTACAAAGTATCAGATTATAAAAAAAAATTCACTTTAAAATTAATTATAATATCTTAGCTACAGAATTAGACCATTCGCCTTCATCTTCTTTGTACATATAAGACAACAAATCACCATCACAAGGAATATCCCATAGGTCTGTATAGGTCTTATCAGAAGAAACTTGTAATCTAAGCAAAGCAGACCATTCTTCATCAAATTTTAAATTTAGACAAAATGAGCTAACATTATCGAATTGATCATTTTGGTTGAATGCTACAGCTAAACCTTTTTCGATTTCATCCCATTGATTATCACCGACACATTCATATTTATTAGTTTGGCCAGCAAAGACAACATCCCAAAATTTACCTGAGTTACTAAAAGCAAATTGTTCACTTTTACAATTTAATCTAGTGAAAAGACGTCTAAACATAGTTCTAAATGAATTAGTACAACTTGGGATTGCATCCATTCTATCTACTAAATCATTTAACACTCTTAGATATAGACGTAAAACAGCAACAAAAGCCATTGTAATCCTATAACATATTTGAAAAATTAAATTACCTGATAATTCTGGATGTAAATCAACTTCTAATGTATTAGTATCTCTTGGGATATCTGTAATATTACCAATTTGGGTATCTAAACCTTCTGCAACATTAACATTTTCAGCGTTTTCAACAGCAGAGACGCCAAGTATAGCTGTAACACTAAGTAATAACAAAGTTTTTGTTAAGAAAGAAGATTTCATTTTTTTTTCAAGGGTCAATAATTGGTAATTGGTTCAATTGGAACTTGATATCACAATATTTAACCTGAGTAATAAGGAAAGAATAATTAATAGCTAAATAACGGTTAGGATGTAATAGAAAACCCTGAAAATCCAATGTAATCTTTTCTATTCTATTGTTACCAATTTAATTGTCGTGATACTACTAAGTTATTCGTTGTTAGAAAGAAGGGGAAAAAGCAGCTACAAAGAATTTGCAAATTATAAGAAACGCTTACGTATTACGTTTCAATTAATATTTTTTCAATTTTTTTCATTTTCACCATTGAAAACACTGTAGTCAATGCTGAATTACATAGTAAAATAAAGCGCGTTTATGAAGTAAATTGAAAATAATAAATATTTTCTTACACTTTAAAGTATTTAGTACACATAATAATAATAATACTACGTGAACAATTTATATTTACTGCTAACAATTATGATTGAGAACAATTGTACTCAATTGATATTAGTTGGTTAACTAACAGTCGGTAGGAAATTACTTTACAGAATTATGTAATAAAATGTTGTTTTATTTCCCTTAACTTTAAATAGAATAATAAAAAAGATTATTATACAATTGTACTAGTAAAATATAAATACTTTCTTTCTTTTACACGATCCCATCTTATTTTTAATGTTTGCAATGTAATGTAAATTTGGAAACTGTGGTCATATCACTATTCTCAATGTTTAATGACAGTTTCGTAATATTTTCAAAATAGGGGAGCCATCACTATAGATAGAGGAAACGGATCAAAATGCATTACAAGTTCCGTGGATCCGTTTGTATCTTATAAAAATATTGTACGGGGATCTTTGTGAAGGAAAGAGGCATACTGTCTTTTCTTGTGTATTTTTTGTTAGTGATTACCTAATAATAATAATCAAGAAGAAGAAATAGGAGTACGTAAAATAAGGAATGTGACATACAGAACTTTACATATGTTTTGGTAATTGACAGTTGTTGCTGTAAACAGTAATTTGCTCAGTACATGAGAGGAAAATGAATGAAGGTGGCAAATAAGAAATGCATAACTGTGGAGAAAATAATAGGTTCAATTGATATCAATTTAACAATTTATTCATCCTTTTTTTATTTCGTTCATATATAAATAACATGTATTCTTAGTCTTCAAAATAAATTTATATAATAAGCAATATCCGAAGTCTCTTTATTAGTTCTTAGTCTCTGCATTAATTTTTTTACTGTTACATAGAGTAAATAAAACAAAAAAACAAAAAAAATGTCAGTTTTCATCTCTGGTGCTACAGGTTTCATTGCTCAACATATTGTTGATCAATTGTTAGAACAAGATTATAAAGTAATTGCCTCTGCAAGAAATGAAGCGAAAGCTAATGAATTATCAAAAAATTTTAATAATTCAAATTTAACTGTGGTTGTAACAGGTGATATCTCTAAATTGGATGCATTTGATTCTGCTTTTGAACAATATGGATCTCAAATTAAATATGTAATTCATGCTGCTTCGCCTGTATTATTTGAAGTTGAAAGTACTGAAAAGGATATCTTAATTCCTGCTGTTAATGGTACAAAGGGTATCCTTGAGTCTATTAAGAAATATGCTGCCAATACTGTTGAACGTATTGTGATGACTTCAAGTGTTGCAGCTTTATCAACATACCCTGAATCACATGATCCAAAGGTTGTAGCTAATGAGGATTCATGGAATACTTACACTTGGGAGTCAGCTCAAATTAGTGGAGGTGATGCATATTTTGGTTCCAAAAAATTTGCTGAAAGATATTTATGGGATTTCTTAGAAGAAAATAAAAATATTTTAAAAATTGATGCAACAACTGTTATGCCAGTCTTTGTCTTTGGTCCACAAATGTTTGATTCTTCCGTGAAACCAAAATTAAATTTATCATGTGAAGTAATTAATTCTTTAATTCATACTCCAGTTGATGAAAAATTTTCTCCAATGTTAGGTAAATTTATTCATGTTAAAGATGTAGCAAAAGCTCATGTTTTAGCCATGCAAAGAGATAATTTAATTGGTAAAAGATTAATTGTCTCCGAAGATAATTTCAATTCTCAAGATATTTTAAACTATTTGAATAAAGATTTCCCTGCATTAAAGGATAAAATTCCTGTTGGTGAACCTGATCAAAGTGCTGAAGGTAAACCATCAAAGGATATTACTTACGATAATTCAAGATCAAAAGAATTATTAGGTTTTAAGTTTAGAAGTTTGAAAGAAGCAGTTGATGATACTGCTGCTCAAGTTCTGAAACATGAGGGTCGTATATAGATTAACATAAAACCATATATGTATATCTTCTCGTAGATTCTTTCTTTAACACCCATGAAGAATTTTTTTAGTTATGAAACAGTTTTGTTACTTTTAACAGTTTAGTATGTATATCGATCAGTTCAATGTATCTTCTTTATTTTTTCTTCGCTTTGGTTCCTCCCTATCAATTATAGCTGCTTAGTTCACAATTTTCAGGGACACATCCATATCGCGCGGAGATAGCAGGGCAAAATAATATGCAAAACGCAATTGATGTTAAAACAGATTTTTTGAAAAATTACTTAATGTGTGTGGAAGATGGGGGCAAGAAGGACGAATTTTTCAAAATAATAGATGAAAAGATAGAGAGAGAAGCTCGAATATATATATAACATATTTTTAGGTGATAAATCCCTTTTAAGATATCATTATATTCGAAAACTTTTAAAAGAACATAGGTATTGTTATATAGATAAATACTTTACTATATTTCGAAGCATCTTTTTTGTTATTGGAATACTTTTAAGAAGTTTAGCTAGTGTATTTTTTTGCTGATTTTCCATTTGTTCTAAATAATACTATAATTAATCATGAGTTGGGAAGGGTTCAAGAAAGCTATTAATCGTGCAGGTAATAGTGTTATAGTCAAAAACATTGATAAAACAATCGATAAGGAGTATGATATAGAAGAACGTCGTTATAAAGTTTTACAAAGAGCTGGTGATGAATTACAAAAGGAAGCTAAAGGTTATTTGGATTCATTAAGAGCGGTCACTGCATCTCAAGTTACTATTGCCGAAGTTATTTCCAGTTTATACGATGACTCTAAATATATCAGTGGTGGTGGTTATAATGTTGGTAATTATTATTTACAGTGTGTTCAAGATTTTGATTCAGAAACTGTTAAACAACTTGATGGTCCATTTAGAGAGACTGTCTTAGATCCAATCTCTAAATTTTCTTCATATTTTAAAGAAATTGATGAAGCTATCAAGAAGAGAGCTCACAAGAAACAAGATTTTGATGCAGCAAAGGCTAAAGTGCGTCGTTTAATTGATAAACCAGCTAAGGATGCTTCAAAAGTTCCAAGAGCAGAAAAAGAATTACAATTAGCAAAGGATGTTTTTGAGCATTTGAATACTCAATTGAAGACAGAATTACCTCAATTAGTGGCTCTAAGAGTTCCATATTACGACCCAAGTTTTGAAGCTCTTGTTAAGATTCAATTACGTTTCTGTACTGAAGGTTATACAAGATTAGCACAGATTCAACAATATTTAGATCAACAATCAAGAGATGAATATGCAAATGGTCAATTAGATAACAAGATAGAGGACTTGTTGCAACAGATGTCTACATTGGATATTTGTGCCCTTGGTCTTAAATGATCTTATATATAAACCAAGAAATTCCAAAATATCTTCATTTAGTGTTTTGTTATTTCTATTTCTCCATAATAGTATTAGTCGGTGAGCGTATATCTGTATCTTACTTTATATGTCACCTTTCTTATGCTAACGTTTTTTACAATTGAAAAACATGTAACGTCTTATGTACTTTTAATCCGATCCTTTTCATTTCACATTTCAATTATATTCAATCTAAACTTTTCTCGTGGAATGTACATATGAGAGGTTCAAATTGAATCAAATAAGTATCATAGTAGGTAATAGATTACGAAATATTGTTATCTATACCAAAGCTTTCTTGACTAACCAGAGAAAGATGCTTATGTCATCTCCCAATACTGTTCATTTTCAATATTATATAACCCCTTTCCAGGTATGTAAAGAAAGGAAGTCAAATTTAATATAGATATAATTGTGGAAGTTACAATATACAACGAATATGATAAAATATATACGTGTGCAACAATTGGTGAATACTACTAAAAAAAAAAGAAAAGAAAAAAACACTAGTAAACCTTAAAAAAAAAAGTAAACCTTTACTAGTCTGTAATTGATCAGCTTTAGAAAAGGGTACTTAAATATCAGGCAATATCGTGATAAATGGCAAAAAATATGCAAATGCTTAAGTATGAAAGAGACGGAATATGAAGAAGTGTAAATGCAGAATGGTGTATAAAATAAATACAACGCAGGAAAAAAATTATGGTAAAATAATATTACAAGTGTGAGAGAGGAATAAAAGTTTTCTATAATGTGGATTACTAGATGCAGATAGTTTATTAAACCTTAATAGCGTGACTATCATGACAACATTTAATTTCCCTACCCCACTCACTGTTTAGGATTTGTTTACCTGTAATTCTTCTAGATGGACTTGGGTCTAACATGGAATAGATAACATTTCTGCATCTAGCCCTCTTTAATTGTTCCACTGGTTTATAACCACCTTTTTCCTTACGACCTTTCAAATACTTAGAATAGAATGGATCTTCCTTCATGGCAATACTCCATAATTGACGGCCAGTTCTCATTGCCATATATATGACACCGCATGACCAAATATCTATGGCTCTTGGATCAAATTCTTCTTGAACATATTCTTCCGGAGCAATATATGGACTAGAACCACAGACACCACCACTTAAGTGGATATCTCTTTCCCATGCCATCTTGAAACATTCACTATTACCAAAATCTGTAATCTTAATAACACCATCAGAGGTCAATAATAAATTTTCTGGTTTCAAATCTCTGTGGCATACACCCATATCATGCATGTACACAACACCTTTAATCAATTGTTTGAAAAAACAATCTGCTTCCAGATATTCTAATTTACCTGCGGCAATAATTAAACTGAATAAATCACCACCTGGACAATATTCCATAACTTGTAAGAAATCACCTTTGGCATCTTTCAATAGATCAATGGTGCCGACAATATTTGTATGATGTAAAGAAGAAGAGATACAATATTCAGCAGTTAATCTCTTCTTATATCTTTCTGCAGTTTCGTTGCTCTTCTTAAGGAACTCTTTTACCGCAAATAATGTTTCACCTTCTTGTTTATTAGTAGACTTCTTGTGACAGATTCTAACAGTACCAAAAGCACCTCTCCCAGCAACTTCAATACATTTACCATATTTATCTGCGAATCTTTCACATATTTTTGATTTTGAAGGATTGGTATTATTTGATTGAGCTATAGAAATTTCATTTGAGGTTGATCTCATAGATCCTTTATCACAATTTGTATTATTGATAGCTGCCAATGAATTATTGTCTAATGACATGGCAGGATTACTGCCAGATCTTCCAATATTGTCTTTACTTTCTAATCTCTTTATAAAACCAGACATTAATGTTGGAGGATCCATATTTCTTACACCAGTAGTCGTTGTAGAAGTACCAGTTGGAACACTACTTAATGGTGTTGGTGGCACATTACTTATTGACATTAAATCAGGTACTGCAGACACGGCATCACCTCTAGTCTTCTGGGAACCCATAATATTTTTCAACATAGAGGTCAATTTCTCTTGTCTCTTAGCGGCTTTTAAATGATGTTCATGCATACCATTCTCTAAAATAATAAATCTTTTACAATTATTATTATTACTTGGAGTAATTGGAACATTTGTTGAATTTGAAGTTGTAACTGGCGTTATTGGTAAAACAACGTTATTATTATTTTCTTTCTTATTTTGTTCAGTGGATGATGATGATATAGGATTAATATTGGTAGTAATAATATTTGGTAAATATTTTTCACCATGTGAATGAGTAGTTGATGCAGCAGTAGAAGTTTGTAAAGATCTCATTGGTGACAATGGATTATTAGTATTATTATTACTTGTAATAATATGTTGATTTTGATTTGAAATCTCTGATCCAATAGAATCTCTATCTAAGGAAGATCTTGAAGATGAACCCTTTGAAGATCTGTCAATTTTTTTAGATAAAGAAAAATCAGAAGAATGTGAATAGGTCGGAGAATTTGAATTTACACTTTTAATATTATTATAATCATCAGCAGATCTATTTGCGTTTTTTGAATTATAAATATTATGAATTTTAGTATTAGTTCCAACAGGAGTCACATTTTTATTTGTAGTTGTAGAAGTAGAAGTAGTTGTAGAAGTAGAAGTAGAAGTAGAAGTAGAAGTAGATTTAGAACCAAATAATTTCTTCATCTTAGATGAAAATGTATTCTTTCTAGAAACTTCAGATTTAGTAGTAGACGACATTTTTTCTCTTCTTTTCTTTTCTTTTCTTTAAGGCTTAAATTTTTTTAAAAATATATTACTAATAATAATGAGATGAGTTTAAAGGAATAATAATAATAATTAGAAAAAATAGGTTAATGGAGGGAAATAAATTGCACACCTACACGTGCCGTGCAAATCAAATTAATCTTATTAAAGATAATAAAGATGATAATCAATCTATCTAACAGATGAGGTTGGTTTTTTTTGGATTTTAAAAAAAATTAAAAAGAGAGAAGATGGATTCGTAACAAATATGTTAACTTTATGCTATTAGTGTGAATTTAAAATAAATTTTTGCTTTTGGTGTTTTAAATAAAGGAAAATAACAAAATGGAGTAGAATATTATTGTGTTAATAAATGGGAGTGTTTTTAGCTTTTATATATTTATATTGATGTGCCAAAAAAAGTACTCTCTACTTTTTTATTACTAATTTAATCTAATTTTACTCTCTTTTCCTTCACTTAGCGAATACCTATTTTTTTTCCTTCTTCTTCTTCTTCTTCTTCTATTTTAAAATTGTCAAAAAAGAAAAATAAAAATGTTTTTACCCTTTGTTCTCTCTATTTTTTTCTTTCGTCACTCGCGCGCACTGAAAACGAAAAAAATATTCTGGTATTGTAAATTTCTCTCTCTGTATTTGTTTTGTTTATTTATTTTTTTTTACCCCAAAGCGAGAAAACTGAGAATCTTTCTTTAAAGTGGTCAACTTCCTTTTCAAATTTGTTCGGTAATAATAAATAAATGAATGTAAAAGATATTTAATTTATTAAGAAACTAACGTAGAAATATTTTAAAATAATTTTTTTTGTAATAATTTTCCCGCTCTCTCTTTTTAGTTATACAAAGTCGTTAATAGTGAGAACCTGGCGGAGGTATAATTTGTAATATTTTTTGTTGAAAAGAGGCGTCTTAGTTAGTGATAATAGTAAATTATTTTAAAACTTGTAATGTCTTTTTTCGTTTTAGCTGTTTATCTTTTTATCCATAAAGGGAATAAAGAAGCGAAACGAGGTTAAGTGATATTTTACGTATATTTTCCTTTCTTTTCGATATTGTTATCGTAATTATAATTTATTTACAGTCAATTAATTTATCTTAAGAACTCCTAGTAAATAATTAAATAATAAGAATAGTTGAGATGTGTTTTAAAGGTAATCGGGATAATCATATCCTTACCTTCGTTCTTTATATATTGATAAGGATTAAATGAATATGTTTTTACTATCTTGTTTTAGATTATTAATTATTAAGTTTTAATCAATTATTTCTTGTTTAAATTTGCTAGTAAAGGAGAAATATGTTAGTTCTTTACCTCCTAACAAGAATTGTTAGTATTGGTTGAAAAAGACTGTCTAAAAAACAACGAGATAAATGAGTGGAAGAAGAGAGATGCTTGATAGAAAATTGTAGGAACTTATTCTTTGGGCCTTTTTTTGACAACGAGTCTCTCTCATTTGTTAATTTACTTTTTGATATAATTTGTTTCTCCAGACTTTTCTCTTGTTTGAGTTTTAATATTCTAATTTATTGAATATTAAATCTATTTAATATGTGTTTTAAGAAAATAAGAATAATAATATAAGTTATTTGGCATAATGAATGAAAAATTTAAAAAATAATATTTTCGGTTCTCTCCTTCATTTCTTTTAACAATTAGAGTAATATTGAAAGAAAAAAACAATTAATCACTGCAAGGGTTTCTGATGTATTAAATATCGTCATAATCAAATTTCATCATTTTTTTGGTTTTTACAATGAGGTGGAAGTTAATTCTCGAGCAAGAAAAAAGAGAATCCCTACAGAGAAAAATATAGTTAAACTAGGTATTTTTCTTTTTTTTTTCTTTTGGTTCTCAGTTCTTCTAAGATTATATCTCGTATCAAAATTAATTATTCCATTCTTTGGATGAGCGACTACTAAAGAATTTTAAGAGGAAAAAAAACTATTCACGTATATTGGAGCAAGACAAAAGAGAAAAAAATAGACAGAAAATCATCCTTTCCTCGTGTATTTGTTTTCACGCAACATTATTTAGTTTTTTCTTTTCTATTCGATTGTAGAAGAATAATTAACAAAACAAAAATTTTACATCAAAATTTTTTGTTTAGTATTTTTTATTATGTGAAAAGATGATTTACAGTTCATCCCACGCGCATCGCGATATTTCTTAAACCCCCACGACTATATGTAATAAATAAATACTTGATAGCATGCTTTTTAACTCATACAAATATAATGTTAATAAAATTTAATAATTAGGTCATAGCAATAGTATGCTATTCTCTGGGGAAACTAACTGGCTGACTAGTTATTAAGTATATAACTATGATAAATTCAATTGATCTTATCATTTTCAAGTTTTAATAACGGTATAACGGCTATTTGGGGGGTCAATAAGCTATGGTTGAGTTTTGAATATTCTCGACCCTTTTTTTGATAGATGACTTAATATAATTATGTTATTTATGACTTATAATACGGTTGTATCGGATATTATTATTATTATTATTATTATTATTATTATTATTATTATTACATACATCTGATAACAGCTTTGACAGTAGGAAATACATCAACGTGTGTTATTTAATTGTATCCTTTTGAGAAGATTGGTCTGTCAGCCTAAATGAAAATTTAAAAGTTATTATATTACAAAGTTTTTACAATTCTAAATAATTAATGTAGTGTTTGATATTTAATATATCGAAGGAATGTCAATAGTACCTTCTAAGGAGAGTAACGTGAATTATTTCATGCATAAACTCAACTAATTGTATTTCAAAAACTAATAATTTGACTGACTTAATAGTAAAACAATCACGTGATGAGGCAGGAAATTTTCAAAAAAATAAACGACCTCGGTGAGGATTGAACTCACGATCTTGCGATTAACAGTCGCACGCCTTAACCAGCTTGGCCACGAAGTCAAATTTTTTCGAAAAATGTGGTATTTGTAAGTACTCGGATCGAAGCCAAAAAATTATATATTCTATTGTTGTTTTTGTTATAGAAGAGAGACAAACAAATCTCATAAGTCTGAGGTTGTCTCTCTTTATATAGGTTCTAGAATTCTATACGCAACAGAGTTAAATTCATTAACTCCATTAGATCCGAGTTATTCCTGCACCTTGTTTCAAG
>JAJLXS010000100.1:0-37882 GCA_030571355.1 Maudiozyma serrabonitensis | reverse complement strand
TTTTCAGCTAACTTGAAAGCCTATTGAAATTTTAAAACATAAAGAAACTTATATAAAGAGTATACTACTTCCAGTTCTTGATTGAAAAACTTTTAAGCATCTGTATAGGAATTTCTTTAGTTTGTTGATTTAGCAAAAAACTATAGATAACAACAACAATTCATATATACTTATAAAAAACAATGACTGCTCCAAAAAAATTTTTACTATTCGGTGATTCTATTACAGAATTTACTTTCGAACCAGATCAATGGTGTCTAGGTTCTGCACTAACTAATGTCTACAGAAGAAAGATGGATATCATTCATAGAGGTTACATTGGCTACAACTCTCGCTGGGGTTTACATATCTTACCAGATATCCTAGAAAGTGTCGGTAAAATCGATCTTGCTTACGTTTTCTTTGGAGCCAACGATTCTATGCCAAGTGGTCAATTCGCTATTCCATTAGAAGAATACCTAGAAAACATGAAGAAAATTGTTGCTTTGATGACCTCTAAAGGTATCAAAGTAATTGTAGTCATTCCAGGTTTATTGGAATTAGACAGATGGAATGAACTTAACCCATCCGAAAATGAAAATGGTTTAATTCGTGAAGAAGCTGCTCAAAAATTATTCGCTGACAAGTTAAGAGAATTGTGTCTAGAAGAAAAATATGTTTATGTTGACTTATACAAGAAATTCACTGAACTTGGAGGTCCTGAATGGAAGAGTTTATTAAAGGATGGTTTGCATTTCAACTCATTCGGTTACAAGATTTTCTACGACGAACTATTGTTAGTGATTAAGAATAACTACCCTGAGTTCCATCCTGATAACATGCATTATCAGTATACTGAATGTTATTACATTTCTAAGGATATGGAAAATTTAATTATTTAAGACTTTAAACGATAAGAATCTGCCGATACTCTTCAAACTTTTTGCTTCAATTTTCAGTCTTTTACCCTGAGAACCATCTAGACAGCTATCATCAACAATAATTATAAAATAATAATATTACAATCTCAAAATGATGGTTATGATTTATGACAGATAATGCCGACAATAATTTTTTTGGGAATACTTTTTTTTTTCAAGTCTGATCTTAAACTAGTGATATCCGAAGGTTCATTGAACTTAGTCTTTATCAGCCTGTTAAACCAATCTTTTTTTGTTCCCAATTTTATTTATATTTACTTTTTAAAAAATAGGAAAAATAATTACTGAAATCTATATTTACAGTATATTTCTACTCATTATTATATAGACTTTTATATAAATTTTCGGTATATAACAAATATGATATTTTTGCCTCCCTCCCTAAAATTCTGTCTGTACTGAAGACCTATGAAAGCTAGAAATTGTTATTATTCATTATTGTGGGAGGAAGTAAACACAGAAAAATGAATAATAAGGGCAGTAGGTAATATCCATTTGAACCAGAAAAATACAAAATAGAAGTGCTGTAAACTTTTGTCTCATGTCTGCTGTTATACTATTGAATATTAGTTTTTAGCTATTGTAGCTGTCCTCCTTACTCAATTAGGCATTCAATAAAATTCCAAATGTTATATTGAAAACCGTTTCTCCTAAAATTTATGTCTTTCACGAAACTAACGTTATTTGGTTCCCAAATTGTTAAGGCCAGAAAACAGGAACGGGAGTCACTTACAAAAACACAAAAACGATAACTAAATTCTAAAGGTGATCATTGGAGCAATACACAAAATAGTTAAAACGGGACAGTTTCCTACAAAATATGTTTCTTAAAGGTAGGGGAACTTGCTTCTCTTATACAGATTTAATGTGGTTTCATTTTATCTGGCCATCATCTAATATGTTAACTCTTGCTTAATAATATGAGCGGTATTCTCTAGTGTATCCTAGTTTTAAAATTTAAGTAATGATCAAAGTAAAATAACGATTTTTTATCCGTGCGGTTTATCCCTCAGCTAATGGATCAATGTCTTCCTAGTTTATGAAGCCTAAAGTCTATAAAATATGTTTTCCCTATACATATCCCCCTTTTAGTTTTGGTGATCACTGTGAGGATCTACAATCAAAGAAGTCTTTCGGGGTTTTTTTTAAAAAAAAGTAGGTGCGCATATTTTCCCGTAGTCCTTCTCAAACTCAAAAAAACTAAAAATGACTGATTTACATAAAACTGCGTCCCCTTTGTAAGGCAGAAAAAACGTTGTACAATTTGAGGGGATCTGGAGGTATCGCTTTTCTCGCATGCCAGACAGAACTACTGATATAATTGAAGAAAACATAAGAAATGAAATGATCAGATGTTTTCTCAGTTGTCTTTGTCCCATTCCCCCTTTCATGGTTTTAAAACTTTGAGTATACCTATAGAATGGTATTCAAACTAACTGAAAGTTTATCGTTTGTCACTTGACTTGATTGGAAATTATTTCTTATTAAAATTAGTGTATTACACCTTTTTGCTGTTTAGGTATAAAATATTGAAAAAAATATATCAATAACTATGGTATTTTATTATAATTACTAATTTATTACGTAAATCAATCGGGATTCTTCAACTCAGAAGTTTAACCAAGGTATACTTATTTGTTTGGAGAATAACAATAGGATTCTAGCTTAAAGAATTCGCATATCTCCCTACAACGATAATTTGTTCTGTGACTTTGAATGGGGCAGGAGAGTATAAGACATATTCATGTTAACTGTTTTGAAGGACAACCAAAGCGGAGTATGCTGATGAAAATCGAAGCTCTCACTCTTACATGTTTCGGGAGATGTTAATAGAAGTTATTCTAGTCGACCATTTACGCATGATGTGCTCTTTTTAGTGATTAATGTACTCAAAGAGATGAATAAATTATATTATATTGCTTTGAATAGCAACCTTTTTACACTTTTTGATTATGTTTAAATGAACTTCCGTAACAATATACCAATCTCATTTTTATTTTGCTTATTAAGAAGAAGATGTACAGTGTATTGAGGAATTGAATAGGTATAACAATTCTATATATATTTTAAAGAAAAAATCAATTATTTTCTAACTCACTTGAACGATTACTGTTTCAATTCTTTAGGGGGGGTTTCCTTTTTAACGATACTTGAGTGATCTTTATTGTAGCGTGCAAAGAATTCCAATCTTCTTTTATTATATAAGATTAGGAGGATTCTCATTTTTAAATATCAACTTCAATATTCCCTTTCAGATTTCTGTGTTATTACTCTCTTTTTTTATTTATAATTTGTGAATAATAAATTCAATATCAAAGTAGCGAATAGATTCAACAAATTAAAATTCAGAGTTGAATTACATTTATATTGTTATATCTTACCTCTTCCGCATATTTAGATAATTCTGAACTAGGAAAATGCAGTTTGGCGTCAGGATTACTGGGCGGACTATGGAATACTCAATGGGTGAATTTTAATTGTGATACTTGGATGTATACTATGGGTACTTATTTCGGAGCACCAACTTCGGGAACTGCGAAAGGTTCCGCTATATTTAATTCCAAACTAGATACTGATGGTTTGGATTCAGAAAGGGTCGTACTTAAATGGAAATGATAGATCCCTTCAATAGCGATAATACGATGAACCTTTGAAAAAGACAAGGAACAGAGTTGAGTTAATGACAAAAATATAGTCCGTTCCCTGATAGCAATAGTGCAATGGTCACTTCGTACTATTTGAAAGGAGAAAGTAACCCACCTTTTTGAAACTATGAAAATTTATCTCTACTAGTTCTAAGCAACTCATCGAAACCCTCGATTAACTAAACACTGATTGTGCATATATGACAACCAATATTATAGCCAATCTTAACATAAAAATTAAAAACTATTTATTTAAATTATTAAGAAAACCAATAGAGTAGTAACAATAGAAAGAACTATAAAATGTAGATATCAAGAAAAGATGTAATCATAATAAGAAAAAATTAATAAATTGGGTATTTTGTTACTTCAAATTAATAATAACGTTAGGATGGTAACTGATAATGCTGTAAACCTAGTATTAGCTAATGGAAGATTTGCAGCATTAAAATATTGAGTACTTCCTTCAGAATTATCGGACGCAATAGTAGGGAAAGTACCATATTCTTCTTCGTCATTTTTTTCTTCAAATAATGAGTTATTCTGTGAGGTTGCAGAATCGGATCTCAAACTATTGTTCTGGTTAGAACTATCTTTGAAGTCTTTTATATCATTGGACGTTGTGGTATAATTATCTTCGTTAATTGATAGATCTGCATCCCCATTATTATGAGCATAATTGTAATTGCTGTCATTTTCAGATCCTGAGTTGGAACCAGTATTGGAACCAGTGTTGGAACCTGAGTTGGAACCATTGTTAGTGCCAGAGTTTGAACCAGTGTTGGAGCCAGAGCTGGAACCTGAGTTGGAACCATTGTTGGAGCCAGAATTGGAACCAGTGTTGGAACCTGAGTTGGAATCAGTGTTAGAGCCAGAGCTGGAACCAGAATTGGAACCATTGTTGGAACCAGTGCTAGAGCCAGAGCTGGAACCAGAATTGGAACCAGTGTTAGAGCCAGAGCTGGAACCAGAATTGGAACCATTGTTGGAACCAGTGTTAGAGCCAGAGCTGGAACCTGAGTTGGAACCATTGTTGGAGCCAGAGTTTGAACCTGAGTTGGAATCAGTGTTAGAGCCAGAGCTGGAACCAGAATTGGAACCATTGTTGGAACCAGTGCTAGAGCCAGAGCTGGAACCAGAATTGGAACCAGTGTTAGAGCCAGAGCTGGAACCAGAATTGGAACCATTGTTGGAACCTGAGTTGGAACCATTATTGGAGCCAGAATTGGAACCAGTGTTGGAACCTGAGTTGGAACCTGAGTTGGAACCAGTGTTAGAGCCAGAGCTGGAACCAGTGTTGGAGCCTGAGTTAGAACCAGTGTTAAAGTCATCACCATTATTGGAGTTATTATCAGTGTTTGAACTGCCATCGGGGTCATTTTCTGAAGCAGTGTTATCATCATCGGAGCTGGTGCTAGAACCATCACCTTCACTATCATTATTTCCGGAGTTAGAACCATCTTCAGAGTTATTATTATCAGAGCCTCCAGTTGATTGTGTAGTTCCCGATTCAGTTGATGTAGTCTTTGTAGAACCTTCATTATTATCAGAGTTCGAACCATCGCCGCTCTTGGTAACTCCAGAAACGGTTGATGTAGTCTTTGTAGAACCTTCATTATTATCAGAGTTCGAACCATCGCCGCTCTTGGTAACTCCAGAAACAGGTTGTGTAGTTTTTGTAGAACCTTCATTATTATCAGAGTTCGAACCATCGCCGCTCTTGGTAACTCCAGAAACAGGTTGTGTAGTTTTTGTAGATTCGACACTGCCTTTTGTTTCTGATACCGATGACAAAGAATTTACAGAAATATCTAAAGTCTTAGATATTAAATTGGTAGTTGAAATTCGAGATGCAACCGAAGATGGAACTATAGTAGACGAGCTTTCATAACCCCCATCATTCATATCGTCAAAAGTGTTTGAACCTGAATTGCCGTTTTCAGATGTTAAATAATTGTATCCTGATGAACTTAGTTGACCAGTCTGTATTCCGGTATTAGTAGGAGTAATAAATGAGTTTGTAATCGTTTCCGAAGGTTTGGTTAAACTGATATAGGAGCTTGATGGCCTAATCAAACTTGAGGAAAGGTCTTCAGTTGTATAGGTAGATTCTGTCTCAATTTCCGTTTCAGTTAAAAATTTAGTGTCCGTCTTAGTAGTCATTTTTGTGAGGGTTTCGGTCTTGGTAGTTGTTTTGGTAGTACTATCTAGTTTAGTAGTTGTTTCTATTTTTGTTCCCTTTTGGGTTTCAGTCATTAGTGAAGTTTCAGTTACATTATTTGCTACGCTGAATGATAGGGTTTCAGTTTTTGTGATTGTTTCGGCACTAGCAGTCACAGTTTCTGTAATAGTAATAGGATTGACAGTTTGTATAATTGTTTGTGTTTCAGTTGAAGTTTTGCCATCAGCAGAGATTATAATTGTATTTGTTTTAACATTTGTGACAAACTCAGTAATTGTATTCTCGTTATCAGGCGAAGTTTCTGTTTGAGTAAATAGATCTGTCACAGTTATAGTATCAGTATTCGTATCAGCAGTAACAGTTTCAGTAGTAGTAACTGGTTCATCAGTTCCAAACACAGCAGAAGTAGTAGTAACAGTCGTGATGTTACCTAAAATGGTCAAGGTTTCCAAACCAATTGTTTGAAAATCGATAATTGTTTGCGAATCGGTAATTGTTTGGTAAGCCGTCTTAGTTTCGGTAACGGTGACCTTATCTAATAAAAGCTCTCCAATACCGCTGGATAGGCTGATAGGGTTTACCCTTTGATCATAATGGCAAAGAATAACTTTACCAGTTCCTGGGCAAGTTCTCTTACAGCAACCGACTTTTGTACTTGGTTTCCAAAGCATCTGTAAAAAGTTGGCGTTCGCTTGAGTAAGTCCAGGGTTGCTATAATCATAATGGAAAAATTCGGAATACCAATCGTCGATAGCTTCATCAATCTCAAAACCGATACTGGTAGTACTACCGAATAATTTATTAGGAACTACATTAATATTTTCACAGTCTAGATTACGCATGATGCTTTCACATTTTTCGGACAATGAATTGGAATATACCACTGGTAAAGTCTTATCATGACGTGCTCTTTTAGCATTCATTGCTTTTGTTAAAAGAACAGCATCAGCACCGGCGATTTCATGTTTTTCAGCAACGACACTATTAACCGTAGCTAAGTTAATAACGGCAGCAATTGATGCTACAGTATAAAACTTCATAATTGATAGTGAAAATATTAGACAATTATTGCTTTCATAAATAGTTTGTTGTTATATTTTAAAGATCGATTAAGTAATAGTGTGATTTGAGAAATGATATTTTTCAAGTTATCGTGTTTTTAAAATTGTCGATGCTTTTATAGAAAAAAATCCAAGAAAAATACATTCATAAATGAATGTTTCCATCGCGATTATATTATGTGACGAAATAAATTGTTGTTGTTTTGGTATATTGGGATTCTATTACAATCATCTTTAGAATGATAATGTTATCATTAGGTGATATATATTAAGTGCTGGGTACATTGAAACAATGCAACCATGAGTGATGGGTAACAGAGGTTCATTACAATGATTCTAATGCATCAGTTATAAGATAGGATAGTTATTTCCTAGAATGTTTAATATGTCACTGAGCTTGGTAACATTGACATTTCAATCAAATTTTTATCCTTCTATAATTAGGTATCAAGGAAGAAAAAGAAACACTTGGCGCAAATCGTTTTTCATAGTAAAACCTGATTGTTCTGTGGACGTTTCTGTGTGCATGGAAAATTTAAAAATTTATTGGAAAAATGTTAAATGAGGAGAAAAGTATTGTTCTAAACAAAGCATCTTCAAAAGTCGAAAAGAATAGAAAAAATTTCAATGATGACGTTTTATAAGCAATATCGTCTGATTTTTTCTCCATATAATCAATACTATTTTCTTAACTGTACTACGTTTAATAAAGTAAATAAATAAATTGATTGGTGTTTTTGTAGTAGTACTTTTGAAATGGTATTCTATTATAACTAATTTTAACTATTGTTATTTTTGCTTACTCATTTTAAGTACAGTATAATTTTAAACCTGTAATAATATATATCATTGGGGTCCAACTTAATATTATTGCATAACGACAGCTAACCCCGCAAAAGTCTGGAATAACTGTTGGCATTTGGATGTTATAATTGCAGAATCATTCTTTCTCGAAAATTTAATTTGATTTCCTTTGTTTCCTTAAGCATTCATATTTTAATTCGTCTCAGTGATATCAGCTATATGGATCTGGAAATACAAACTCTTAAATGTATCAAAATATTTCCATCACCAACTGATAACTAAATGTTAGTATATTAAATGTATTATAATATCACATTTACGGTAATACACCATCTGTTTTTACCATGATGACTTCCTTTCAGTTTAGTTGCCTAAATTTTATATACTTTTTAAGTATGATATTTGCATTGAGAACATGGTAATTCAAGCTAATAGAAAGGGTTAGTTCTTAGTTTTATTTACTGGGTTGATGTTCCAGGACTATCGCATTCAATGTAAATATAAATTCGATGAATGGTAGTCTGATTATAAAATTGAAAACTTATTTCCGTGGAAATTTTCTCTTTCACAGCTTGCGTTGCATTTTACGATATTTACTTTGAATAACATTAAATTCCTTCTGTTATACTGTACTTTTACTGGTATAAATGGATGTTTAATACTTATTCGGATATTATTTCTATCAGATATATTACTAGTGACGTTGCCTTTAACAGATAGGATCGGGTGTAAAATATAATTATTATTTAGTTCTTTTATTTTTTTTCTTAGTCTATCATGAAATTTAAAATCTATTGTGTTCCTTAAAATAATCAATTGAATGAGCAAATAACTAACTCGAAAGGGGTTTCATTATCCGAAAAACCAATTTAATTTTTATTAAACTAATTTTCTTTCACACTCTCATTTGAAAATTTAGTTCTGGAGCTCTCTGCATTTATTTTAATAGTGTAAACTATCTACTATGCATATTTTTAAACAGTTTTTTTAGAACAATACCGTCCAAGAGGGATAAAACAAATCATTGTTACATATGAAAAAGATGAGAAGTACCGTGGAATAGCTATTCATTCGTCATTTTCAAGAGGGGTAAAAGCAAACATTTAACCTAATAGAAGAAAAACAATAAAAAAATAAAAATTATAAAGAAAAGTTTAGATAATTAGAAAGAAAAATTCCAAAGAATAGAACTGTTAAAGTTTTCATTAGATATCAATACAATTTGGTTTTACTACTTTCTATTTTAAGTCTGAAATTTTCAAAGAATGGCTGTAAATATGGCTAAAAACTACTTAGTCAAGCTGTTTGTTGGGATATGGGTATAGCTCTTCTTTTGAAACTCTTTGTTTTCCGTTCTTACTATTTAAATTGTGATTTTGAACTTTAACATTCTTAGATCTTTATGAACCGAAAGGAGAAAAATTTGAAAGGTGGAACAAATATTATGCCTAGTAACTAAAGTTGAGCATTTTGCAATATCATATTCTTCAGTATCTATTTCTATGTCTTAGAGTGTGCGTTATGAGTTAGTTATATTTCTTAGTTCTTTATTTATATCAATTATGATGATTTTTATTCTATTAGTTATTAGTTATGGTATTAATTCAAGCAATTCTAAGCATTATGTTTATTTACTCGAGATCAAGATATTTCTCTTGGTTATAGCTACTAATAAATTTAAAGAAACGATGTTACATCCTTTTTGTCTTAAACATCACTAAGTTATATAATTTACTTAATAACGTCCGTTTTGGTGAGATTTCATGTGTTATGAATTAAGCATCTCCCTCAAAAAACTTCTAAGCGTAGGTTAACAAAAACTTTTTATCAGAGGTTGATGTGGCAATTGGAATAATTGGAAGGACCAAATTGGTGTATATTATTCATAATATAATGTTATATTTGTGTTAGTTGTGTTGTGTTTCTGTTTTAGAAAAATGAATTCATTTGCCAGTTTGTATTCACCATGAACGCTTTATTCAAATATTAAACCCTCTGCAATTGCATAATATTGAAATTATATTAACTTGAATTAATAGCAGGAGTACTAAGATTAAAGATAAAAGAGAAGATTTTTGCTAAATACTTCTATATTTGTCTAGAAAAAATAATTATAATAGGACAGTTAAGTAATTGATTAACTTCAAAAAGGAGTAATAACCAAAAATTTAGAAGATGTCACACCGTTATCTAATATTCATTTATCAAGTTCATCAATTTTAGAATACTATCTATAAAAGAATCTTATTCTATCATTATCACAAAAATGATGATGGTGTTTTGTGCCTGTCAAGGTGAATATCTTTGAAAAAATCTTAACTATTCAATCTTAAACTTATGTGTAAACCAGTTTGAAGCTAATGTATATAATTTACTTGGTACATTAATAACTAATGGTTGAGGTATGGAAAAGGTCTTTTAAAACTTGATTATAAAATATTCCCATAAGAATAATGTGTCAACACTAGCTTCCTACAGTGAACTGGTTTCTTTAAAAATAATAAAAAATTAAAATTATAAATGTCATTAAGAATAAATAAAAATATTAAAAGTATAACTTCACATTCGAGATGTCAAATTATGATCGTGTATATACTATGCAATTGAGAGGTAGAAATGGGAAAAAGAAAAAAATGTCGTAAAGATGGCAATGATAAAGAATGAGGGATGACATAATGCTATCCATATTTGTATTAAAACACTTTGCCCAGATATTTTTCGTAGAACCATTCCCAGTTCTTACCGTTTTGTTTGATTCTCTCTGCCTTTTCTGCATCTTGAATCTTACCATCTTCTTCTTCTTGATCGATAGCGGCCTTGTATGTGTATAAATCGGCTTCTTCTGGTTTAACAAACTTTGTCTTATGATAAAATTTGTACCCGAAGAAACAGATAAAGAATACGGGCAAACCTATGTAACCAGTAATAAAAGTTTTATAATCAAATTCGTGACCTAAGAAAACAGTAAAATTTTTGATTAAAGCCAACAAACAACAGAAAAATAAAGCAAACCAAGCACCATATGGTTGGAATGGAGCTACATAAGCAAATGTGGATCTATCAATTCCTTGAGCCCTAACTGCTCTATCAAAACAAATGAAAGTGATTAGAATACAGATCCAACTTAAAACACCAAAGATGGAGACAACATTGACAAAATAGTTGAAGACCTTTGCAGAACCAGAAGAAACACTCATGTATGCTAGCAAACAGAACAGAACACTAACCCCCAGAGAGTAATATGGAATACCCCATCTATTAGTAGTAGCTAAGAATTTTGGTGCCTTGTTATCAATAGCTAAGGAATAAAGAGATCTAGATGCAACATATAGATCAGAATTACAAGCACTGAATACAAACATTAAGACACATGCATTGAAAATATGTGGTAGGACGTTAATACCAGAATTTTGAATAGCGACAACAAATGGTGAAGCGGCAGCACTAGTACCTGCACCTTTAGCACTAATCAATTTTGGATCATTAGAGGCAACACACATACCAAGTAAGAAAATAGAGATGACATAAAATACGATTAAACGATACATGGTTAATTTAACAGCCTTTGGAATATTCTTTCTTGGATTTTCGGCTTCTGCTGCAACAATACCAGTTAATTCAATACCCAAGTAACAGAATAAAGCATAAACGAAACATGCTGAGAATGAAACAAATCTACCAGTGTCTCCCTGTATAGCATCTGAATATTCTTTGAAAGCACCTGGATTTTTCCAATAACGGAAACCTAATCTATCATGAGTTGGACCACCACCTAACATGATGACAAACATTAGGATAATCAAACCTAGCATAACAAGCACTTTAAAACTTGACAACCAAAATTCAAATTCACCGAAGAATTTAACACCAAATGAATTAATAAAAACGATTATTACTAAAAAAATTGTGATCCAAACACCAGGATTAACAGTATCTCTATCAACCCAATATTGCATCACTAAAGCAGCTGCAGTTAATTGATTTGGTGGTAGAATGAAATATTTGAATAAATATGAATAACCAACAGCAAAACCAAGTGCAGGGTCACAATATCTTGAAGCATAACTGGTGAAACCATCTAATGGGATATAGGAAGCCATTTCACCAAGACACGACATAACAAAAAAGACTAATACACCAACAAACGAATATGAAATTAACATTGAGACTGGACCTGCAGTCGCTAAAGATGTACCTGTTCCGATTAAAAGACCTGTACCAAGACTACCACCTAAAGCAATCATAGAAGTATGTCTAGCTTTTAAATCTCTCTTTAATCTAGTACCTTCAGTTTTACCATCAAAAGCTTTAAAATTTTCTTCATCTGAAATGCTAATACTATTTGCTTCTAAATCACTATTTGAGTCTAATACTTCTTCTTTAACAGGATTTTTAATTTTAGATTTATCTATGGTATAAATATTTGTTAGGTCAGAGCCTAAATCTTCACTCATTTCTCTGACAGCCATATTAAATTAATTTAAGGAGTGAATGTAATAATTATGTTTTGGCTTTTTTTGTTTTTTGTTTGTTTTTAATGAATGGTGATATTGTTATTAAGAAACTTGAATAACTTTGTATCTTTATTTTCAGTAATCTCAAGAATAATAAAAAATATGAAAGAGAATGTGACAAGAATATTAATTACGTTGCAATTATGCTTATTTTGAGTAATTATTGAAAAGATTCATCCTTTATATATTTCCCATTGAAAGAATTAAATTATTATTAGGATTTTCAATTTTAATCAAAATAATAAAAACTACAATTTTTTAAAGAAAGAGAAACATTATCATGATGATGACTTATGCATCATTTGCTTACCACTACGACTATGTTGTTGTTAATTTCCGAGTGAGTACGTAAAATAGTTATTGCAACAAAAAAGAGAAAGAGAGAGAGTAATTTCAACATAAATTTTGATTATTTTTAATCTCTTAGATAATTACGCAATATTATCAATCTCACCAATTAAGAAAAAAGGATATAACCAGATATTGCGAAAGATAATCGATAAAAGGGATAATAATAAGATGGGTAAATAGGTCACACACGTATATGATGAATTTTTACGATATATCTGATCCCTCAAGAAGATGAATAGAAAGACTATCAATCAATTAAGAAAATGTAAAATGATTAGAATTGGTACGGCGGAGTGGAGCATTTTTCTTAAGATTGTCTTTTGTTATTGATAGAAAAGGGGTCATGAATTCATCCATCTTCTAATTTGTTTTATTTACATCTCATCTTCAATAGCATCACACACACCCGCAAAAAAAAAAAAAGCTATCACATCAAATTGTACGTAAGTAATCCCATGTAGAGGAAAAATAGTTAAAATCTTGAATAAAAATCTTGATAAGTTAAACAAAATAAAAAATAAAAAAGGATCAGATGGAATAAATGTGACACTTAGAAGAAAAGAAAAAGGATTAACTTATCATTTTTCTCTGCTTATTATCTTAATGACCCTAATAATAACAGGAAATTTTAGTAGAGTTCTCTCTTCTTTTCACTTTACTTGAACTTGAAATTTTAGAGCGGTAGTGTAAATCCGATTGTTAATAACAATATTTGTTTACATTTTTTAATTTTTATTATTGAAGGAATTGAAGAGGATTGTCTTGTAAAAAAATAATTCATCAGAAAAAATACGGTAGCTCATAACATTTTAATGTTTTTTCTAGGTGAAGAATTTTTACAATAAAAAAACACTTTAAGGATTCATAATGCTCACTTTGCATAAATCTGGCTGTAGGTGAAAAAAAAATAAAGTGAATAAATTAGGAGGGGCTGTATTGGATTTTAGTCCAATAGTGGGGCTGTCCTCATTTTAATCTTAATAAATTATTGCTCTTGATACATAGTGATCGGTAAATAACGGTAAAAGAAGGAAGAGAAAAAGTAACTTTCGTGCGGCTCCAAAAAATCAAAATTGAAAAAATAATGCCTTAGTTGCCTAAGATATTATTACCTCTGTTCGCTGTTGTCTGTGTAGCTGACCTCCGAGTTGCTACGGCATCATTTTTGGGGGTGTTTCTCTCTCTGCCAAACGGCAGGGACGCATCTGTTATAATAATTTGTTCTTTCTCAAACTACACTCGTAGACGAGTTTTTAATGTAATTTTGTTCTCAGTGTCTTGCATTTCTGCTGTACTATTTTTTGTTTTTTGAAAAATTCATCCCTCACCATAAACAATAGAGAATAAATTTGGAGGGGAAGAGAACCTCTGTGGTAAAATAGTGGAAGAAATAGTCAAATCTCAGATGGGGATGCACACAATACAAATAAATATAATTAAATTTCTTTTTCTCATTTGAAACTGTATTATCCAGTAGATCCTTTGCCTACGTTATTTTGATATGATTGTTATTCAGCCGTTCGCCCGATTATCTTTAGTTGTTGTTTACTTGTCTGATAGTATTATCAGACAAGTAAACAAACAAAAGAATTAAAGGATGCATGACCTTCTCCGTTCCTCCGAGAATTCGGACATATACTTTCACCTCCCAATTTTTTTTAGTGAAAGATAATTTTTGCGAAGTCTCGGAAAAAAGGCTACCAATCTAATTTTTACTGCCTTTTCCAAACAATTTCCATTTTGTTTTTCTTTTTTTATCTCAGAAAATCATTTAATACGTCATCGACATATTTAACTTTGGCAAAAACAATGATTACATGGTAAATGTGACGTCAATTTCAAACAAGTTTCGACAGCAATAAATATGACGTCTTGTCCTTTTAAAGGACATAATGCACACACCCCCACCCCCAAAAAAGGAGGAGAATAAATTCGGACTTTCAAAAAATTTACATTAAATTAAATTCTGTTCCCCTCTTCAAAGGTCAGAAACTAATTTCAAGTTTGAAAGGATAAAACAATAATTTATCGTAATTGTGCGTAAAATTGTTCAAAATTAATTTTGTTAAATATTATTAGCGTTATACCGATGAAGATGATTTAATTCCCTTTTTTTCGTAAAAAATAACATTATTTGGTGAGATGTATTTCCAGCGGGAAATGTCATTTATATTAAAGCTATCAAGCAATACCACAAGGAAAAAAATTGTGTATCTCTCTCTTGATCCAAAATAACTGTGAAACATTTCCCTTATCTTATTATATCGTGATGAGTAAGTGATTGGTAGCAATTACTTACATTTTGTCTTTTTAAAGGGTTCACTAATCTATCTTTATCATCTAGAGGGGAAATAGTAATATTGTACGATAATTAATGATATTCATTTCTCCAATTTTTAAAAACAATTATGTGAGCATAGTCATATCTTAACTGGTTATTATAGTTACTTTTGAATGACTCAGTGATTATAAAACAAATATTCTAGCTCATTGTATCATTTAGAGAAATAATATATTTTATTGAGACGGTTTATGGCCCTCCTTATATACAAAATTGTATTCCATAAAAGTAGAGCGTATTTTTTTTTTCTAAATTGTTCAGTTTTTTATAATTTTACTATTTGAGAGTAATAATTAATGGTAATTCATTTTCTTATCTTTAGCAAATCATTGTTAATCAATCCTTATCAAAATGTTTCCTTTTTTTATAATAAGGTCATTCATTATCACTATTGAATTTTTGTTTGTCTATTTTAGTCAATTTGGTACTATTTCAATCAACGCTAACTAAATAAAAAAAATAATAAAAATTTAAAATGTCGGATCAATGAAGACAATTATTTAATTTCGTCTATTTAAAAAACTACTATACAATATATATATATATATATATATCTATGAGAAATGAATACCAACTTGATGAAATGCATATAATAATTTTAAAAAATCATTTTGATCACATTTACCTGCTCTCTTATCATTTAATTCAGTTTCTCTTAATACAGTTTCAATCTTGTTTTTAACAACATCCGTAAATGAAATAGTTTCATCATTAACCATTTGATTATTCATAGCTAAATAAGTCTTATAATTTTTTTCAAGAATTTGTAAAACTGTTGATGATTTAAATCCCGCAGAAATTGTACGATTTTTTCTAACAAATACAATACGTAACAAACCATCCCATTCATTAAAATCAACTTGTGGTCTTGGATTTTTAATTTCAATTCGTACAACACTTGATTCAACTTGTGGTGGTGGTCTGAAATTATTTCTACCAACTTTCATTATATGTGTAACATTTGCCCACATTTGAACATTTGCTGATAATCTACAATATAATGAATCACCTGGTCTTGCTAATAATCTTAAAGCAAATTCTCTTTGAAACATTAAAATTGATACTCTTGGTGGATTTGGTTGATTAATTAATTTAAACACTAATGGTGACGAAATTTGATATGGTGTATTACTTATACAAATATCAAAATATGGTAAATCTGTTTTCATAAAATCACCTAGTAAAATTTCTAATTTTTTTTCACCAGGAGTACCATGAACTCTTTTAGTTAATTCTGCTGCCATTCTTGGATCCATTTCAACTGCAACAACTTTTCTTGCTTGTTCTAAAATTCTAACTGTTAAATTACCTGTACCTGGACCAACTTCTAAAACAATATCTGAAGGTTTGATATTGGCTTTATCAACAATACCTTGTGCAACTAATGGATTTTTTAAAATATGTTGACCTAAATCAGTATTAAATTTGAAAACTGAACTTAAATGTTTTTCAGCTGCTACTTGTTTAGCCGATGTTGGCGCGGTGGAGTACTTCTTTTTAGCTGCTTTTGCCATCTTGTCACTATACTGTCTTTACCACTCCCTAATAATTTAACTTCTTAAGTAATTTGTTTTTACTTTGAACTGTGTCTAGCTGTTTTTTAAAAATCAATTTCTCGATTGCTTCTTCTTAATATGATCTTACATAAAATTGCATATATTCTTTTTTTTTTTTTTTGCGATGAGGTGCATCGCAAACCTTAAAGGTGAAAAAAAATTTATTTATTTCATTTAAATTAATGTGTGTCGTGAAAGACGACAACATTTAGAACTTCAACAAACTAACTTATTGGGGTTTTAAATGGTATTCATGATTATTATTTATAATGAACCTAAAGTTATATGCAGTTTTATAAATGATATATAAATTCATTCTATCTTTTATTGAGATATTTCTGAATATATAAAGAGTGTAGAGAAGATATAACGTTCTCCGTCAATGCTGTACAATGGTAAATGGCGATAACCACGTTTTAAATATTCAATCTTAACGGTACATGAAGCCAACGTGGTTTCACCGGTCTTTACAATAATATGAATAAAGCTAAAATCCAAGGAACTTAAAGTAATGTTACCTTCTGCATTCCAAACGGGATTGAATCCATTACCTGGACATGATCCACTTCTAATTTCAGTATCTGATAATTTCGTACAATTTTTCATGTAGTGGACTGGAGTCACAATCGACTCTTCATCACTAACGAACTTTACAATTACATAAGGTGCAAAATCACTATCACTCGTGGAATTAGACTCTATCTTTGGAAGTAATTGACCAGATAATATTTTAATTTTGATTTCTGTAGGTTGAGATAAATTTTCATCACGCAGCTTTTTATACATTGAGGTTAATTCATTAACTTTACCAACTTTTGATCTCAATGATAAGGGTTTTAAGGCATATCCAGAATGTGCAATTTCATTCTTTTGATTAGTTAATTGAAACATAGCTAAATTTATTTGTTGTCCTAAATCATTTGTTTGCCAATTAGTTGCCACCATTTGGATACCTAATTTCCAGTAATATATTGGATCAAAATTTGTTGATTTATATCTGAATACATGAGGATAAAGTCGCATAAGATACCTCCTATTATGCTTATCTAGAGATAATTTGAGTGAGATATCCTTACACATATTATTAACTTTCCTTTCATTTAAAGAAAAACAATGTGATACAGTCTTTGATTCAGGTAAAGAAAAATTCCTGTATTTTACCCCATAAATTGCAGATATGTCTATTAGATCCTTAATAACTACGACACGGCCAGTAATGGTACCAATTCTCTTGATTCTATTGAAATTTGTCGGTTCATTAGGTGACATCTGCTGAATATGACTGACTGATTTTGATCCTGATATTGAAGATTTACGAGACCTTGTAGTAGCACTACCAGTAGATGTATACTCTTCAGAGTCATCATAATGAGAACTTCCAAAATTAGATGAACAATCAAGATTTGAAGAGGAACCAGTCTTTGGGGAACTTTCTGTGGTGAAGATCTGTGTTTCAGCGTCATAATGCTTGGGTTTTTTTGATTTTATAATAATTTTATGACGAAGTTCCAAAGGCGATGGTAAATGGTCATTATCCATCACATCGGTATATAATAAACCTTCAAATATCTTTTCGATTTTTCCCTTGGTAATCTGCTGGTTATTTTTATCACAATGAATTTCTAATGAGATGATTAATGGAAAAGGAGATGATATAAATGCATATTTTCTAATAACTTTCAGAACATTTCCTAAAGGAATAGCTGCTGTCAGAACTCCATGACATACCACTGGACCAGACTCATCATCCCATATATCAATTTCAACACTCCGACAACCCTGTTGTAAGACTTGGATATAAGCTTCCACAGATGGAGTTTCGGCTATTTGTTTACCAAGTAAATAGGTGTTGTGAGATGATGCAATGAAGTAATGATTTAAGGGCTTTGAATAATCAAATGAATTTTCTGTTTCATCAGTCATAAATGGGACATTTCTTAAATACTGAAGAAAGGCTTCTTCATCCAGTAACCCAGATTTTGGGTTTTTATATTTATCAAAGAGAATCTCGCATTCATTCTCCATAAGCACGTCATCCATTTGAACGTACCTTAGAAAATACCAGAACGTGTTTAAATTCATAGAAGTCTGATTTTTTACGAGTTTTTTCCAAATGTGATTTACTTCCTTACGTTCTCTAAGTAATTCAACAAAATGTTGAAATTCTTTAAAGTTTAATAATTGGTTGTTGTTAACATCCGCAATATTAAATATTTTCCATAAATGGTCTTTTGAACAGTAAATATGAAATCGCTTGCAAAGCTTCGAAACCTCCATAAATGTCAGAGTATCACTCGACCTATCTTCTTCCCGTTCTGAAACGGTGGTCTCCCAATGAATTTTTGCAAATCTTTCACTGTCAGGAATTGATATACTCTCCATCAATTTTCTCCTTCTAGAAACTAAACCACATATGACATTTAAGAACGCATCAAATCTATCTTTATCCTCTGCGATTACGTGTAATGCTTTCAGTTTATTTGAGGCACTGTATATTATTGTTAGCCAAAGGTCAGCATAGCTATCTGAGATACCATACTCTTCACGATAGTTGCTAGCCATTTTCCCAATCCTGACGTCTCTTATTGAATCCAATTCTAACATTTTGTTACCTTGTTTCCACATAAAATGGCTGCTTTCACTATCTAATTTGAATAAATACCACCTTCTTTTATTTCTTGTTATTTTCTCCAAAAACACACCTTCTGATTGTAATTTGTAACATATTTTAGATATATTTTCTGATAATAATGACTTATTATGGAGATTTGCATATTTAAGAATATCTAGTAAAGACGGTTGAGATGTGGCAGGTCCTGCAACAGTAGTAGCAAAATCTAACGAACTATTTAATAAAGCTTGTGACGATTCTTGCATGGGATAAACCAGACCAGCTGTTTTCCTTAACAATAATTTCAGATTCCGCACTATTCTATAATTTGTGTTGAGCCTTGTGGCTTGCTTTGATGATGTTCCTAGCGATGACGATGATGTATTTAGATTTAACGAATCTATCTTTGAGGAGAGGGCCCTCCTGGGGGACGGTATCGTTATTTCATTGTTAGCCAATACTTTACTATTTGATTGTATATGTTTCTTGTTTGCCGAAGGACTATTCGATTCCATTTAAGAGATTGTTTCCTATTTTTTCTGATGAATGGACACTAGAATGGGACAGTATAAAGATCTTCGATTCATTCGGTTATACAGACAATAACATTAATTCAACGGAAAATATATCAAACTAAAGATGATGTTTTTATTCTGCAATATATATCTGTATTCAGGAAGTCTTCTAACCTTGGTGTGATGTGTGACCTTTGAGAATTCTTCCAGTGTAAATATTCAGTGTTTTTATTATGTAATGATCAATAACTAACCCCACAGAACCAAGTTGGTTCGCACCGCGGTGCGTCGGTCTGCGGAATCAAGATGCGCAATCTCTTTCTCGATGCCTCTAATAATGAATTGAATAAGCTTTAGATGAAGATAAGGTTTAGTTGGAGTAGTTTACATTATATCTATATTTGTTGGTGTATATGAATATTCATTAAATAATTGGTTACATAAATTATATAATACATAGTTGTATTATGATGTTACATTAGAGTGTATTGTTACAATGGTAGTGTCTCTTGCTTCGCGCTTATCGTCTGGATAGTGGTGTTAGTAACTGGGACATCAACGTAGGTTGTCTCAATTTTCTCCTAACTGACATTTGTAATGTAGGATTATTGCAGTCTGGAGACCTTGAGTAATCGAATCTTGGAGGTGTATGCAATATACTTGCGGCTGGGGGTAATGAAATATTTGAATTGTTGCGATGATCAATCGATATCGTAACCCGAGGAATTAAACTTCTCTGAGAAGCATAATACCTCAACTTATTTCTCTCCATACTTTCCATTTGATGAGCAGTATACTTATACTTGTTTACTAGAGGCTTTAGAAAAGTATCCCCAGAAGACTTACTTCTGATACTTTCGCTATTGGAAAGTCCAGAAAACCTCTTTCCCATTTTCTCCTTCAAACTACCAAGGGGTACGTCAATTCTGCTGCTTTCAAGATCGCTCTCGTAATCGCTATTATTATCTTCAAGTTGATACATTAGAGGAGGTTCGTTAAATTTCTGTGGGGGTTCTAACTTATCAGAAGTGACGTCTTTATAACTTGAAAGTGCAGGAAATTTGTCGTTACCATTCCTTGTTCCGAGATTCAACACTCTAGTTTCTAAGGATGGGTATGTGATATCTTCTCTCATAGCAAACAACTCGTCTGTTATCTCTGAAGACACAGTAGTACCGCTAGTAGTACTGGTTATACTTGGGATAATCAACGGTTTTGTCATTTTTTTTATAGACATTTGACCAGTTACGAGCGTCTTATCATTCGTATCATGTCTCTTCAAATTCGAAGCCAAGGAGAACTGTCTCAAATTATTAGCTATTGATTCAATAGTTAAGTTTGCAGCGTCTGGTTCCTCATCCGTAGTTGTATCATCCCGAGAGTTATAACTCGAAATACGAGGGGGTTTGAAAAAGTTCAAGTCTTCTTTACTAATTTTATCTCTATTCGCTTTTGCCCTCTCTCGTATCACATTGAGAGTCTCGTTATCAGATAATGATGGTACAGTTTCCAGATACTCATCAGTTACCCCTCTAAGATTAATCCATACTTCAGCCAGATCATTTATTTCGGAGGCGATATCAGTTTTTAACAGCGAAAATTCAAGAGCTTTATAAATCGTATTAAAGGTTTTGGATATTATTTGCGTATCTCTTTCTAGCTTTTGTTTTTGTTTTGAACTGATTTTGTCTGAAAATGTTTGAGATTTTAAATCATTATAGTTTGTTTCAACAGAGCTTATTCTTAATTTTAATTCCCTATTTAAGTTCTCGAAGACGAAATTCCATCTGTTATCAATCAATTCTATTTTCAGAGCGCGTACCTCTCTAGTTAAATACTTATAATTCACCATTACTGCTTTGTATTTGTTATTTAAGATTATGGTTAAATCATCAGTATATTTAAATGTTCTTGAATCAAATATTTCGATCCGTTGAGGTAATATTTCTATTAAACTTTTCTCTATGGGTACTAAAGTTTTTTGTAAATGAAGGAATTTTTGAGAAACGTTCACATCTGCTCCAGTAAAGGTGGGAAATGTAGGCTCTTCTTCAATATTTGGTTGAATACTATGCATTCTTCTCCCATTTTTGGACAGCATACGATCATCAGATGTATCTCTTGATAATAAACGAACAATTTTGTCGAGAGTAAATAATGGATAGTGCCGTATTGGAGAACCGTTACGCTCTTCATATATTTCAAATAATTGGTTTAAACTCTCATTTACTATATCATCAATGGTTCCAATGTGGTTATCTAAGATCTCATTGAAATCTAAATATGTTCCAATTATATCTTTTAATGACTTCATAACAGATTTATTATTCTTTGTCACTTCATTACATTCTTTAAGTAACTGTGCAATAGTTGTAGGGTCTATTTCTAACGAGTTAAAATTTATTATCGCATCGTCCTTGTCGAGTAAATCTACAATATCACACAAAATAGGCTCTATGCTTTCAAATTGTTCTGCAACATCAGAAAATATATCTTTCAATGATGCAACAATGGCCATCTCATTCAAAAAATTTTCGGGGTCCAAGTTCAGGTATGCAGCCAAAATCTTGTTTAAACCATACAATTCGTCGTAAAACTTTGTTAGATCATTATAAAATTCTTCATTTACTTGTTCTGTTTCTCCAAGATGTATCAATAAACTTGATATTCGTGCAACCGCAGAATCTAAGGTAGCCTTTTCTTCGCCTATCATTTGATTTTCAGTAAGGTTACTTTCGTTGTTAAATTCTTGGGTATATTGTAATAAATAGCAAAACTGAGGTTCTGATTCACAAACTTCACTTATACTTTTGAGCTGACCTGTTATCTTTAAGTGGAAGGAGGTTCACTGTCATCATATATTTTGTTTGTTTACTTTTGAAATTTGAGATACCTTCCCTGAATGGCAACGCGAAATGTGTTTGAAATTTGTAAGAGAACTGGAAAAGATACAAAGGCAGAAAATCTTTATGTATTATAAGTTGAGTCTTTGTTTATATTGAAGATCTTCAATATAATGCAGTAAATATAGAATTAGGTATATATATATATGTAAGTATGTGTGTTGACATTAGAGGAGGGACACGCTTGCAGTGAAGGAGGTTAGAATGCTCGTTGAATGTTTACCTCATTATCTTAATAGGTTTACTTTCTTCTGTAACGTCTTTAACTACCTCTTCAATGGCGTTTTCATCAATAGCATCTATTTGGATAACTTTTGCTGTGGCATCTTGTTCAGTTTCTAAAGTTTGGGAAGAATCTTTATCTGTTTCATCAGGTGTAACGTCTGATTTTGTATGAGTAGCCAGACTAGCAGCATCCGCTTTCTTTTCACTACGGTTTGTCTTTTCATTCAACAATTTTGATAGTTCACTAGTAGGATCCTCGAATAGTTCCTTAAATTTACCCATTTCTACAACAGAACCGTCATTTCCTAAAACAATTATATTTTCAGATCTTCTGATAGTACTTAGTCTGTGAGCAATACTAACAATTGTCATAGACTTTGACTTCATAATTTGACCGAACGTATAGTTAATAGCACCCTCACTCTCAACATCCAATGCAGATGTCGCTTCATCTAATATTAAAATATTTGGTTTCTTGATTAATGCTCTTGCAATAGCAATTCTTTGTCTTTGACCACCACTTAAAGATGCACCATGAGGCCCAATTACAGTATCGTAAGTATCAGGAAATTTTGTAATAAAATTGTGACAGAAGCATTGCTTGGCAACAGATCTAATTTCTTCCTTTGTAGGTTTATAGGTTAAACCGTACGTTATATTATCCCTAATTGTCCCCGACATTAAAGTTGGTTCCTGTTGAACAATACCGATCTTACGTCTTAATGATTTTGTATTCATCTCATTCAATCTCTGACCATCTATAATAATATCACCATTTGTTGGATTGTAATAATGTAATAACAATAAAGCGATTGTCGATTTACCTCTACCAGATGGACCAACAATACAAACATTCGAACCAGCTTCAATTTTAAAGTTTAAGTTCTTAAAGATTTGATTAGCAGGTCTTGTTGGATATGCAAATGAAACATCTTTAAATTCAATTTCACAACCTCCATTCGGTTTTACTGGAACAAATTTACTTTTTCCTATCGTGGATGGAATTTTAACTTCTTTATCTGTTAATTCAAATAATCTAGTAGCTGCACCCGCACCTTGCATCAGTTCTGAGTAAAAGGTTGATAAACCAAAAACTGCATTACCAGTATATTCTGTGTATAGCATATATGCAGTCAAGTCACCAATAGATAACTGATTACCAAGCACAAGGTACGAACCATAACTTAAAACAATTAAAAAACTTAAATCTCCAATTAAACTTGCAGTTGTAAAAAATTTACCATTTATGAAGGCGGCATCTTTGCCTACTCTAAATATCTGACGAATTGCACCATTATATTTATTGATCTCGTTCTTTTCGGCAACAAAACTTTGTATAGTCTTTATTCCATTGAATTGTTCTTCTGATACACGTGTCATATTAGCAGTAGCTTCTTGTAATTGAGTAGAATTTAGTCTTATCTTTCTACCAAAAAATTTTGCTGCGAAAAGAATTGGAGGAGCTAGTAACATCAAAACCCCTGAAAGTTGTGGTGATAATGAAACCATCATACCAATACCAACAGAACCAACAAATAAAGCTTTGATACCGTCTGATATCTTTTGCGTTATGGATCTTGAAACAACGTAGGCATCGGAGCCAAGTCTTGATATCAAATCACCAACCTTATAAGTGTCATAAAATTCTGCATCCTGGTGTAATACTCTCTTAATGATATTAGATCTTAATCTGGCGACCAACCGTTCACTTAATATTCTCAATAATATAACACGACCATAATTTGCTGCACAACCAATGACTAAAGCTATGGCTATCCCACCAAAAAATTGTGGTAAAGGTAAAGACATCACTGTTATTTGTTCTTCAGGTGCCGTAGTTCTCAATGCATCTAATACGATACCTATAATCTTAGGGATAGCCATACCGATGGAGCATGAAACGGTCAATAGACCTAAGGCTGCAGATAAAAGTTTCCAATCGTTCTTGATTAGAAGAAGTAATCTCCATATGTCTTTTGAACCGGATTCTGAAGATGATTTCGTTTCTTTCTTAGATTTTGGTTGTTCTTTAGTTTTCTTATTTCGATTAGTTCTTGATGAATGAAAGAATTTCTTACAAATTTTTACAAGTTGAATATTATTATTATTATTATTATTATTATTATTAAAAGTGGTATGAGAATTAAATTTATTTTGAATAAATGGAGTTTCCCTCTGTAGTAGACTGGCATAACTCGAGAAACACTTACCATTTATCAAGCTCTTAGCCATTATATTTCTAATATTAATATTATTGGTATTATATTTTGAATGAGTAGGATTATTTATAGGACAAATGATACTTGTTGTCTTTGTTCTGACTCCAAAAAATTGTAACCTTAATCCAGGTAGTGATGAAGCATTTCCTATGGGGTTACTAATATTATTTAAACGTCGACATAATATAGTTGTATTAGTATGAGTTTTAAACATTTTGATGTTAGAACAAAAATAAAAAAATTAGAGAAAGCTTCTTTTTTAAAACGAGATGAATATATGTATGTGTGAGTTATCCCTTGAGATATGTTCTCCTGTAAATGTCAGGTTTGAATAAAAATGGTTTCAAAACAAGGGTCTTTATTTCTTAAAATGCAAAATAGAAACACAAAAAAACACACACCTAGAGGGTTGAAGGAAGAATAGAGAGAGAAATGAATTCTATCACTTTACCTTAGTTTTACAACAGGATACTATATCTCTAACTGATTATGCAAACAAAAAACACGACTGTAATTACAACACTTATTGCTTATATTTACTTTATATGAATGTTTCTAACTTTTCTCAATTCAATATAACAAATGTGATAATTTAGTCATTGGTTCTCTTAGGGTAGGGGTTATGTAGAAATTGTTAAGTTCAGTATGTCCCATCTATCCAATTTGAACAATCCACTGTGCATATTGAGGTTGAAGGTGCAAACTTCCAGCGCGATATTTTGGGTTTTCGGAAAGGTGAAAATTTCGCCCTTTCTCTCTCATTGACTTTATGTTTTCCCTCACTATAATAATTTATTTACGATTAACGATGAGTAACGCCTTTAGCATTAACGTTCGCCATCACATCTTTGATGTTCAGCAAACTACAAGTATATATATTAGAAGCGTAACGTAACGTAATCTATCTATATAGATTGTATAAACTGGATAAACATGTTCCAATTATTGTGAATATTGAATACTTTTTTTTATTATTTGAGAAAGGCATGAAATGCAAGTATGTAATTATATATAAATCTATGTATACAGATAAATTCAACTTATTGCATTATTTCTCTTCATTGATAATCATCTTGCTTATTTATTTGTATATCGATTATTATTTTGGAATATATATGGGATTTGTATGGTTTAAAAAAGGTGGTAATTTGATAAAATGTGCAAAAGTAAAAAAACACAACTGCTGTGTTCTATTTGCTTAATAATTTTGGGTCAGCTAATGGAGAACCCTTTTCATACTTAGTAAAACATGCATCTGATTGACCACGACTTAAGACATTCTGCGTTTGTAGTTCAGTCTTTAAAGCACTACGCAGAGTCTTGGCAGCGACAGAGATGTATTGGGTATAAGTAAGACCAGCTTTTCTCCAGGCAGACATAATTTCTTCTATATGTGTTTGTAGAAAATGTATTAATTGATTGATTACAATATCTTTAACTGTCAAATTCTTCAAAATATTTTTTTTTGTCTCGATCCTTCCCCCCTTGTAGTATATATACTATACCAGCGTTCCTTATTATATATATTATTTATATTATCTACAGACTGAATATTTTTTTACTTTCTTCGTCTTGTTAAATTCTGCGTAAAGTGCGCGCAGAATATGCATTTTCTTTTGCTGTACTGCGCTATGCTCGTTCTTCCACATGATTGGCTGGACAAGAAAAAGGTAATTGACTGTGACGTTTGAATACATAGTAACTATAGTTATTCATGGGTTAATTACAGAACGACATGTTAAAAATTCACAAGTATATCACTACTATGACTAGTTCATATATATATTTTGATAAATTATGAATCTTTTGGCACGTGATATTCACGTGATTTTTTAATAATTTTATTACTTGTTAGCTAGCGCCTTCCCTCCTTTCCCTCTGCAGCAGTCGAGATGAAATTTATGATTTTTTTTTTGCTTTCTTGGTGAAAAATTTTATGTAAGCGATTAGTGAGGTTGTGCCTGGAATTCTCAGGGTCGTTTCTATTCACTGGTAAGCAGATGGTTTTGAAACGTATATTGACAAAGACATGTTATAAATTGTTAGACAAATCAATTAATATTTAATTTTACTGATTAATTTAAGGAAGTATTAAAAAAACGTTTATATTGCTAAATAACCAGAGATATATTATAAGAAAGAATGGCTAAAAAGAAATCTGGGAAGAAGGATAAAGAAGCCAAGAAGGCTCGTGCTGAGCAAAAGAATAAGAAGAATCAAGCTAAGGCTCAATCGAAGGATAAAAAGAAACAATTGAAGATGGGAGATGATGAAGATATGGATGATATGGATATCGAAGAAGTCTTAGCAAATTTTAAGAAACAACAAGAACAATTTGAACAAATTAATATTGAAAATGTTGATAAACCATCGCCTGTAAGATTGAATCCATGTTTAGTGGCTAATCCATTACATAATAAGAAAGAGTTATTATTATTTGGTGGTGAATCTACTAATTCTATTACAGGTGCTGCAAATTTTCATAATGAATTATATTCTTATACTCCAGATAATAATTCTTGGAAAAAATATACTTCACAAAATTCTCCAATGCCAAGATCTTCAGCTGCAATGGCATCACATCCATCAGGGATTGCATTATTGCATGGTGGTGAATTCTCATCTCCAAAACAATCAACATTTTATCATTATTCAGATACTTGGATTTTAGATACAACAAATAAAGAATGGACAAAAATAGATCAAAAAGTCTCCCCAAGTCCTAGATCTGGTCATAGAATTACAACATGGAAGAATTTTTTCATTCTTTATGGGGGGTTCAGAGATTTAGGTCATTCAACTTCGTATTTAAATGATTTATGGGTATTTGATATTACTAATTATAAATGGAAACAAATTGAATTCCCAAAGAATCATACTTTACCAGACGCTAGATCTGGTCATTCTTTAATTCCAACTCCAGATGGTTGTATTCTTTATGGTGGTTATTGTAAAGTTAAAGCAACAAAAGGTTTACAAAAGGGGAAGATTATTTCAGATTGTTGGTACTTAAAAATGAAACCTGATTTATCTGCTATTAGATGGGAAAGAAGAAGAAAACAAGGTTTTCAGCCTTCTCCAAGAGTCGGTTGCTCTATGGCTCATCATAAAGGTAGAGGTATTTTATTCGGTGGTGTTTATGATTTTGAAGAAACTGAAGAAAGTTTGGATTCTATCTTTTATAACGATCTTTTCAATTATAATGTAGAGACTAATAGATGGTATTCCTTAAAATTAAGAAAGAGTAATAAATCAAATTCGGGATCACAAAGAATCAAATCTTCTAATACAAATATCTCTCAAGAAAAGGAAAAGGAATTACAAGATCTTTTGAATAGTATCTTGAAGAAAAACAACTTGAATGATGAAGATGATGATATCAATGTTGATGATGCTGAGTTGGAACAAGAATTGAATAAAATGAATATCGAAGATGAAAATATTGAAAGACCAAATGAGGTGACAATATCAAACCAATTACCTCATCCAAGATTCAATTCTGCTACTGTTGTTGTTGATGATTCCTTATTTGTATATGGTGGTGTCTGGGAATTGGGAGAAAAAGATTTTTACATCGATTCCTTTTATAGTATTGATTTGAATAAAGTAGATGGTGTTAGTGTTTATTGGGAAAACCTGGAAAATGTTGAAACTGCTAAGAAGTTGGGCCAAAACGATTCGGATGATGAAGACGAAGACGAAGAGGATGACGATGATGATGAAGATGATGATGAAGAAGAGATTGCAGATACTAAATTGGAGGCTGAAGAAGAAGATGAGGAAGAGGAAGAGGAAGAGGAAGAACCAGATGAAATGGAAATTCCAGATGAACGTCCTTGGTTACCACATCCAAAACCATTTGAGAACTTGCGTGCATTCTATCTACGTGAAGGTCCAGCATTTTTGGAATGGGCAATCTCTAACAATAGGGATGCCAAGGGTAAGCATTTGAAAAAGAAATCATTTGACTTATGTGAAGATCGTTGGTGGGAAAGAAGAGACCAAGTTCGTATTGAAGAAGACAAATTGGAAGAACTTGGTGTTGGTGGTGATATCATTGAAAAGGATTTATCTAAGCCTACTCCTAAGAGAAGATAGATGCATTAGGCAGTCTATTGCATTCTAATTATTAATATATCTTTGATAAATAAATAAAAAAGCCTCGTATTTATTTAAGGTTTATTTAATTTTAATTACGTATTGTGTCATTATTAATTATCGTTCCAAAATTAGGTATTGATTTATTCTTCGATGAATGATTGGAAACACTCGACAAAGTTCTCCATGTTATACGAATCAGAGAAATGGATACATAGATTTAGTCCACTATCATTACAATAACTGTAACATAGAGACATGTATTCGTTCTTCTTCAAACTCTTTGTGAAACTAGTGTTCTTTAGATTGAATAAGCCTTCACGCTTATTATTTGTTGCTCCAAGAACGATATCCGAAGTGTCACAGATATTGATCACTTTCTCTTGTTCTTTTTCGGATGGGAATTCATCAGCATTTGAATACTTCATACGTCTAATATCATCATCATTAAAACCAGATTTTTCAAATTTCTTCATATTTTCAACTATAACATTTTTAACATGATTCGTTACGTTTTTCAGTTGAAACTCCAACAATTTTTCCATTTGTTCAGAGTCATCTTCATTCAGAGTTTTAGCATCAGCTTCCTCATCGTTTTTCATAAACTTTTCATCATCAATCAATGAAAGTGGGCATTCAACCCTAATTTCTTTGTAATATAAACCAAAATTTTTAGTAGATTCATCTAATTTGTTAACCTGGTCTCTAAGATCGATTTCCATTGAGAATGTTATTGATTTATCAAAGTTTTGTACAAGAGGCTTTAAGCAAAGCATAGTTATACCACATATTAAACTTCTGAAACAGATATTTTCTTGCTCTACGATAGAATGTAGATAATTGAATCTATCTTTCGAGATGGTACCAAAAACAGTTGTTCCGCATAGATTTGTTTCAGAGTCCAACTCATTAAGCTCCCCGATAGATTTATATTCTTCGAGATTCTTATAATGTACCTCTTCACCATTGGAACCAAAAAACGGTAGAACATCTAATGGTTTCTTTACAGTATTGAAAAATATAGACTTGAAAAATGATTGTGTTTGTAGATTGAAAAGATCAGTAGTCTTTGCAGGTAGGTGTATTTTTGGGTTATCGTATATCGATTTTGGTAATGAAACATCTGTGTATATTTCATTTCTGTTGAATATATAATCTAGTTTGTTAAGCTCCGCATCTGGCTTATGATTCAATATAACTTGGTTGATTTCTTCTATTAATAACTTATGGAAGTTTGCTCCGGAAAACGAATCAAAAAGTACATCTTGACCATGGAAAATTACCAGAGATTCGTCTACTATATATAATTCCCATAGTGGTTGTTGACTGCCGGGAGTAAATTTAGAATTATTGTAGATATGACGTAATAAATATGGAGGAGCACCAGCATGGCAATTTACTTTTTCATCTTTAAAGGATCCAAATTGAACCAATTTTATTATTGAATCGGTTTTAATTTTTTTCAGAAGTTCAAATTCTATATCTTCGTTAATTGTTAGCGCTAATTCGATATTTTTAGAAATTAGTCTTTGTAAAGCATGCGTCAAAATTGGAAGTGTTAATCTAGAGTCTCTAACTGTGGATAACGTTATGTCATCATCCCAATTCTCATTACAGGATGAATAACTAGCAGCAAATGTTGTACCGTTTCTCTTATTCTCGATGGATTGAGTTAATAGTCTCTTTTCGAAACTTGATAGTACTCTTAGTGACATTTTATTTTTTTAAATCTTAGAGGTGTATTTCGTAAATTTCTTTTTTTTAGTAGATTTGTATTTGCTGTGAAAACATAACCAAAATGCAACATAAAAGAAGAAAGGAGAACATAACTAACAACTAAGTTGAATAAACTTCAAGCATTTTCATTTTGCTTTTATATAACAAGATTAAAATGATACAAATACTTTATAATATTATTTGAATGAGCTCGTTTATTTTGTTAACAAATATAAGCCACAATTACCATATTGCGTATAATTGATATATATTTGTAAACACTAGAAGTGTAAAATAAGTATTTACCCATAAAAGAAGAAGAATTCAATTAGATGATTAAGTTGAGAGAATCCTTACTCCTTGTTTTTGGGTTTTATTTTTTTCATACAAGTTCAATAAGTCATTGTCTTAAGAACGACCAAAAATATATATATTTTTTAAACGAAGATAGCCTTTGCTCTCTCTCTTTCCCACATATGTACACCCTTGCCTTGGATTTTCTTTCTTAAAAAAAGAGAAGGGCTTCTACAGCCATGAAACCCCCACTCTTTTAATAGACGGTTCGTTCTTAGAAGAAAAAGGCTTCTCTATTGGAAATCTGCCTTCTATTCTTTAGTTGAAGGGTTCCTTAAAACTAATCTTTTTTTGGTTCCAATCAAAATGTGCCTGAATTACTAACGCAAATCGTATTTTTATTTTCTTTTTTGAATGTCGCGCGTCATATTCTGTGAGAATTAAAGGAGTTCTTTTTGACTTTCATTTAAATAAACGACATCGATTCAGGAACGAGATAAACGATTCGAACGACTGTTTCGATTTTTAAAAAAACAGAAAAGCTTCAAATTTGGAGCTATATCAAGCCACTTTTGATGGAAAAATATTCGTAATAATATACGGCTGTCACAAAAGAATTTCAATATTTGTAAAAAATTAATTAACATGTATTGCTGTTCATATTAATTAATTTTAGATATGCCTCCCAAAAAAGAAGAGGACTGAATTAGATAATTATACGAGAATGATGAGATTAAGTTAATTTCTTCGAAATTCCTCAACGAAGTTGACTTTTTATTTCTTTTTTGGTAAGGCTACCAATTAGTTCATTTCGTAAATCGAAAGCTATCAAGGCATATATTTACTCTATCAAGTAAAGAGAACCAGACAAATAAGAAACGGTAAGGGATCGTATTATGTAGGCCATGTCAGAAAATTGAGAATTTAATTGATGTCACTTGTCATGGTATTGATTCAACAATTTTTTTCTTGCTTTAACGAAATGTATAACTATATATATTTTACGAGAAGGGGTGGTATTGAAACGACCCCTATACTAATATTCCACTTAAGAATGAGCATACTCTCAGATATTGAAGGCTTGTTTAAGAAAATACTAACATATAAAAAACAGTAATGCTTCTATATAAATTCCAGTGTTTTGTTTTTTCCATAAGTCAAGATTAGAGAACTTTGACAATATATTTTGATTGGGAAAGATGTTGTTGTGTTTCCCTCTGAACAGTTTTAAAATGTCACACCAAAATATCATAGAATAGTGGGGAAAACACATTTAGTGTTAATTCCCGTTTTCCCACTTCCCCGAAAATCGCAAAGCCGTTCAACGCATTTTCTTTCACTTTAAACATTTTATTACCGTTCGGGGGGGAGGCGAGACGTTCTCAATGGTTCACGTTGATTGGTCCCCCTAACCCTTCCTCTTCGTTTTCTACTATTATTATGTGTCTATTTTCCTAGAATAACGATCAACCACTTAAAACTATCGGAAATCGTCAAACTAAATGGAAAGGCGATGATGATAATGGCGAGAGTTTTATTCCCTGCTTCAGCAATTAACGGGGGAATACCAAGAGCGAGTCATCACCAGCAAGTGAAGCAATGGTGCTAATGATCAAGTTGATGATCCAAGAGGTACTTATACCCATATTCATTGTTTTAATTTGTATATAGGTTCATATCTTTTAGGTGGATATTTATTTAGCATCCTTAAATTTATTTATATTTTTTTTGTAGAAATGTTTTCTCTCTTCTTGCTAGTTTTTAATTTCAATTTAATTTCTTAGTTCACATTTCGAAGCAAGAAACAAGATTTTTGAAATATATATAAACCTTTTCAAGTTATTGTATCTTTATTGATCGAGAGTCAAAATCTTTTTATCTTAATTGGTGACTATTAGTTTGCTTTTCTGCTATTTAATCACTATAAATTTCACTTTTTTTTAGTTTTTTTTTTTGTTGCCCTTCCTTTCTACCTGGTTGCACCGAATTTCATAAATTACAGAAATTTTATCACTTCAATTATAATATAAGATGCTTAAATTTTCAAACTCTACAGTAAGAGGGGCTACCACTAACTTAAGATTAATCTCAAGAAACTTTCCATTAACAGGTCAATCCACCACAATTAGAAATATGTCAACCATTAGAGATATTGATCCATCAGAAATTAGAATTGAAACTGATTCCTTTGGTGAAGTTAAAGTTCCAGCTAATAAATATTGGGGTGCTCAAACTCAAAGATCTTACCAAAATTTTAAAATTGGTGGATCTAGAGAAAAGATGCCAGAACCTATCATTCAAGCTTTTGGTATCTTAAAAAAATCGGCTGCAATTGTTAATGAAAAATTAGGAACTTTAGATCCTGAAGTCTCAAAGGCAATTCAAAAGGCAGCGGATGAAGTTATTGCAGGTAAATTGACAGATAATTTCCCATTAGTTGTCTTTCAAACTGGTTCGGGTACTCAATCTAATATGAATGCTAATGAAGTTATTTCAAATAGAGCTATAGAATTATTGGGTGGTAAAGTTGGTTCAAAGAGTGTTCATCCAAATAACCATGTTAATCAATCTCAATCTTCAAATGATACTTTCCCAACGGTTATGCATATTGCAGCAATGACTCAGATTAAACATCATTTGATTCCAAATTTAACTAAATTGAGAGATGCTTTACATTTAAAGGCAGAAGAATATAAGGATATTGTTAAGATTGGTAGAACTCATTTACAAGATGCTACACCATTAACTTTAGGTCAAGAATTTAGTGGATATGTTCAACAGTTGACTAACGGTATTAGAAGAGTAGAGATTACAATGGATTCTTTAAAGATGTTAGCTCAAGGTGGTACCGCTGTTGGTACTGGTTTAAACACTAAGATTGGATTTGATAAGATGATCGCAGAAGAAGTCTCTTCAGAAACTGGTATGTATTTTGAAACAGCACCAAATAAGTTTGAAGCATTGGCTGCACATGATGCTATTGTTGAATGTTCAGGTGCTTTGAATACCGTTGCATGTTCTTTATTTAAGATTGCACAAGATATTAGATACTTAGGTTCAGGTCCACGTTGTGGTTATGGTGAATTAAGTTTACCAGAAAATGAACCAGGTTCTTCTATTATGCCTGGTAAAGTTAATCCAACTCAAAATGAAGCAATGACCCAAGTTTGTGTTCAAGTAATGGGTAATAATGCAGCCATTACATTTGCTGGTTCTCAAGGTCAATTTGAATTGAATGTTTACAAACCAGTCATGATTTCTAACCTATTAAGTTCCATTAGATTGTTAGGTGACGCTTGTAACTCCTTCACAATTCATTGTATTGAAGGTCTAAAGGCTAATAAGGATAAGATCGATGAAAATCTACATAAATCACTAATGTTGGTCACAGCATTGAACCCACACATTGGTTACGACGCAGCATCTAAGATTGCTAAGAATGCTCATCATAAGGGTATCACTTTGAAAGAATCTGCTCTTGAATTGAACCTTCTAACAGAAGAACAATTCAAAGAATGGGTTATCCCAGAAGATATGGTCGGTCCAAAACCATAATTCAGATGACATATAAAACATCTATATACAAAAGGTTTATTAATATTATCATATATATATATATACCTCAATATATATTGTGACAAAAGTAGTAACTGTGTCCGACCAATGAATGATCTCTGTAAGAGTTAAATAATTCATAGCTCAATTGATTTAATAGTCATCTCTTTAAACGTTTGCGCCGCATGTCGCGCTATCACTAAACTTCTTATCGTTCGGTTTCCTTTGAAGTCGCGGAGTTTTTTCTTTTCTGATGGAGGGTAGATGATGCACGTTAGAGCATTCACATATAAAAGGGAGGAGGTGGGGGAAGGGAGAATTCTCTGCTTTGATTAAATTTTCTCGAATAATTTATACGTATATAAATATATATCTATATTTTGGAAAGAAAGACTAACCTTTTCTCAAACAGGTCTTAAGCATGTTGGTGACTACATATTTAGTTATTTCTGTGATATTTTTTAATTTCTCTAATTCGTTACTTATTCCTGAATTTATTACCGAAAGTCTTTCAGGTATCAGGGGCATACATCACCAGAATAATGGCATTGTCCCATCTTTAGTTAATGTTCCTTCAATTAAAATTGACTTGAAACTCGATTCCTTGGATACATTGCCTAACAAATATATTGTTGTGTTCAGAGAATCTGCCTCGATATCACTAATAAAATCCCATATCAAATCAATGAATCAATTAATATCTGAATCAATGAGATCAAATGGTAAAATGGAAGAAAAAAATAATTTAAATGTTTATGAACTAGGTGGACGTATTTTTGGATACTCTATCTATCTTCCAGATACGAAATTATTATTTTCAATTATGTTATTTCCATCAATCATTGATTCCATCGAGGCTGATACAACAGTGAGACAAAATAAAGTCATAGTTCAAGAAAATTCCCCATGGGGTTTGGCTAGAATTTCACAGAGGGAAAGAGTATTTCCTTGGAAGGACCTGTCATTCACTTATCATACGAGTAATCAGGATAATTACGTTAATGTATATATCATTGACACAGGAATTCAAACTTCACATGTTGATTTTGAGGGGAGAGCTAGTTGGGGTATAACTACAATTGAAGATGCTGATGATGTAGATCTGAATGGTCATGGTACTCATTGTGCTGGCATCATTGGTTCAAAAACTTATGGTGTCTCTAAAAATTCAAATTTAATTGCAGTTAAAGTCCTTGATAGTGCTGGTAATGGTGAGATGTCAGATGTTTTGAAAGGTATTGAGTTCGTTGTAGAAGATCACATAAAGCAGAAGGGAAATGATATGAAGCTGAAGGGTTCCGTTGTCAATATGTCTATGGGGGCAGGTAAATCATTTGCTTTAACTGGTATGATAGACGCAGCGGTAAAGAAAGGTCTTCATTTCGTTGTAGCCGCCGGAAATGAGGATGATGACGCCTGTTACGGATCTCCTTCTGATTCAGAAGAAGCCATTACAGTAGGAGCCACGACTACTAGTGATGGAAGAGCTTTCTTCTCTAATTGGGGGGAATGCGTTGATATATTTGCACCAGGTACGTCTATTCCTTCAACATACATTGGCGAAGACAACAATGCAACAGAAGTTTTAAGCGGAACATCAATGTCTGCCCCACATGTTGCAGGATTGGTTGCTTATTTTTTGAACTTACAACCTGAACAAGAAAGTGGGTTCTACAGTTTGCTAACCCCCAATGAATTGAAAGAAAAAATAATTAAGTTTGGTACATATGATAATGTTTATGACCCTGGAAAGGATTCACCAAATATCATTGCGTATAATGGAGGAGCCAAAGATCTAAACGATTTTTGGGTTTATTAATTTCAAATACCTATTTAAAGTCTTATGATTGTATATTTATATGTATACTTTGTTATTGTATTGCTCAAAATATTTGCCTTTTTGTGTTCTTTGGATTTTGCTAGGTATTTATTTGAGTACTGAACATCACATACATTCTCTTGTGATATTAAACTTAAATTAGTAGTTGGTGTAACAAATACGCTAAGTAAATATGTAGCAGAATAATCTTCGAACCTAGCATGCTCATATCTCCTCAATATCTGTTTTTCCAGTTGTTGCAATACCCTTAAAACACCTATATACTCTTTCGACCCTGTTTCTTCCGTTGCTATCGCACTCATGTTATCAATCAACATATTTTCCAGAAGCCAGACAGTGATAGTACTACACTCTATAATCACTACTAATACCTTTCTAGTGGTTTTCTAACGGGCCCACACTGAAGAAAATTTGAGGTCGAGAATTCCGTCTCCTTTGATTCATTAGTTTCTAGCTTGTTAGTAATTTTTAATTCGGGCATTTTTTAATATGATAACTGATCATTTATTTTTGTTCTTAATTATACAAATTATATAAACTTGATTATTTTATATTTTACATTATTGGCTTTATATATGCCATGAATCTTTTTGAACAACTTGCTGCGTATATTGTTGGTTTGTTTTCATTTTAAGTTTTGTGTGCGAACGTTATTGGCTAAGAGAGAATACCAAAGGTGGATTGGAATTGTGAACGTTTGACATAATTATAAATATTTGATTGTATAATGATTTTTAGTTGTCTTATTTTGTAAATAATAAAGGTTCTACTTATAATATACAGTAATTTGTAATATACAGAAATAAATAAAACAGTGACATATGTCTTCTACTTATATTAAAATTAGGAATTTGGCACCATAAAAGTTAATGAGGCGTAAACTTAGATTATTAGTAATCAAGAATGTTCTGGCATATTCTAGCATACTCTGAGGAAGTCCAGGATGTTCTTGTTGGAACTTTATGTCGGAATTTGCATGATAGAAGAATGACGTCAATAATATAAAGTAAATGAATAATTAAGATTGTCAGATTTGATAATGTTCAATATTTACCAATCCAAAATAAGAAAAGATAAGAATAAGACGCATTTGGAAATCGTGTGTAATTTCTACAATGCTAGTATTGGAGATTTATAATCACGAAACGTCTAATCCAAAAAGTATATAAAGGGAACAATATTTCATGTGTTGGAATATTTTATTTCCCTGATTATTTTGTATATTATTTATAATTTGTATAATAAAGAGATCAGACGACTATACGTTGATTTCTAAAGAAATAAAAATTTTAAATTTTTTTACTTGTAGATCAAAATAGTTATTTGAAATTTCAAAATTTATTGTATTTGAAACAGACTAAACGTTAAGTGACACTTTGTCACGTGATAAAGGAAAGAACCTATCAAGATCAAGAATTAGGATGACTAAATAACTTGAAACAAGGTGCAGGAATAACTCGGATCTAATGGAGTTAATGAATTTAACTCTGTTGCGTATAGAATTCTAGAACCTATATAAAGAGAGACAACCT
>JAJLXS010000099.1:0-39092 GCA_030571355.1 Maudiozyma serrabonitensis | reverse complement strand
ATATATGTTTTTTTTGTATAGGAGGTGAACAACATTAAATGTGGCGCAATGTGACAGTAATATTACCACTGTGGTAAAGTAGTGTATTTATTTTCTTTGTAAATGGAACTAAGACATTGTACATTCACTGATTTACAGACAAGACTTTTTTGTTACCGGAGAAAAGTTTACTGTATCTATATATTTACATACATGGAGTAGAAAGATAAAAAGTTCAAGGAAGGGACTCTTACATATATATTTAGGTTTTGTCTTGGAATTAGTTTTGTTGTTATTTCTTCCCTGTTCTTTGTCGGAAAACTGGGAATTCGAGAATAATAATAGTATATATATTTACTGCAGCTCAGGACTATGAGTCCGTTGCTTGCGGCAGAGCTCCTCCCCCTCCTATCAGAGAGAGAGAGATGAGAAAGTGTAATATATAATTCTACATAATTTGGAAAACGGGTTCCTTTATATACAAAAATTTTCACAGCAATATCGCATTGTACGAAGATCACTGTGTGTCACACTGTTTTATAATTTCCAACAATTTTTCAGCACTGTGTCAACATTATGTGATTTTTATAAAAGTAAATTTTAATAAACCTTTCAAAATTAATTTTTCTGCTATTTATACTAGGCTTAAAACAAATATAAATAAAATTGAAATTTAAAATTTTAATACAAAGTTGTAATAGAAATCTATAACTTTTTTCAGAATTTATATGCTTTTGTAGCTCAGTCGGAAGAGCGTCAGTCTCATAATCTGAAGGTCGAGAGTTCGAACCTCCCCAAGAGCATCTTTATTTTTTTCGCGAATTTTTCCGAAAATGGAAATTGTCACGTGACCGGCGCGTTTTCATAGTCAAAGTCAGATATTTTATTTTTTTGAAAAATGTAGAAATTGATGGTCTTTTAGGTATTTGAAAATATGTAATATCAACATTATATATAGCAAAGCTCAATAACAGCCTTCAATTAGTAATAAAAGAATTTTAAAACTCCATCCGTCGTTCATTATTTCGATTTATAACGAACATTGTAATAATACTATTTATTAAGTTAATAACGAGATTGAGAAAGTAGTCTAAAATAATTTAGATAACAAAGATGTCTGCCGTTGACAGCATTAGTCTCATCGAAACAAGACTTAATGAAGAGAACGCAAATCTTCAGACAAAGTATGCAATTCTATCAGAATTATGTGATATCCTTGACGGTGGGTCCAGAGAGGAGTATGAATTGTTTATGAGTAAGATCGTTCCTATACTTTTAGTCAATTTAAATGAAATACCAATATCATTGAATAAAATTTCTACCGAACATAAATTGAGATACTTTATTTTGGACATCCTGAATAGATTTTTAATGGCGCAAGCTGCAGATGAGGATGTTCATAAGATTTTAGATATTCTACTGAAGATTTTACCTGAAGAAAACGAAGAAAACGGTGTCTTATGTATGAAGATTCTTACTGTATTATTCAAGTCTTATAAAAATATTTTACAAGAGAAGGTTGAACAATTTATTACTATAATTATCCAATTTTATAAGAATGCCCCAGAATTAGTGAAGAAAGAATTCGAATCTGATGAATCCAATGATGGTGTAATCTCAGATGCCGACACGAGTGATCATAATTTACTTGATCCTGAGGTCGATGAAGAGAGAGAAGAAATCTCTAAACCTGACGACGAAATTCAGAATAACGGAATAAATGGCGAACTAGATAACAACAGTAATTCCGCATTAAGAACAACCATGTTTTCCTTTAAAATTCTGTCCGAATGCCCTATAACAATGGTCACTTTATATTCTTCCTACAAAAATTTAACAAGTTCATCATTGCTGGAGTTTACACCATTGGTCATGGAATTATTAAGAACCGAAGTAGAGCAACAGAAAGAAGCTCGTCGAATGGCAGAAGCAAACGGTAAGAGACTAACATCCGTTACCCCAGAAATCAAGAATAGAATAACTTACAGCGAATTGATTCTTGCACAAATTAAGGCCACCTCGTTCCTGGCGTATGTTTTCATTAGAGGATATGCTTCTGAATATTTAAGTGAAAATGCTGAACTAGTACCCGACTTAATAGTCAGACTGTTACAAGATTGTCCATCCGAATTATCTTCTGCGAGAAAAGAATTACTTCACGCTACCAGGCACATTTTATCAACAAACTACAAATCTTTATTTTTAAAGAAACTAGATTATTTATTCGACGAAGATGTTTTAATTGGTCATGGATTCACCACACATGAGGTGCTAAGACCCTTGGCATATAGTACCGTTGCAGATTTTATCCACAATATCAGATCAGAATTACAGTTACACGATATTGAAAGGACAATTAAAATGTACACTGGTTATCTATTAGACGAGTCACTAGCCTTAACTGTCCAAATTATGAGTGCTAAATTGTTACTAAATTTAGTGGAAAGAATTCTAAAGTTAGGGAAGGAAGAGCCAACTGACGCCCCCAAGGCTAAGAAATTATTGATGGTAATAATTGACGCTTATACCAAGAGATTCAAGATGTTGAATAGACAACATGACTCAATTATGGAACACCACAAGATATACACCAAAAACAAATTAGAGAAAGTCAAATTAGCTCAAAGATCTTTAAAAACCGAAGATATCAACCCTGATGCCCAGATGAAGGATGTATTTGGTGATTCGTCCGACAAATCAACAATGGTTACTAAATCAAATGATGAAGTCGATTCCGAAAAGCATAATACAAGTGAGGATAAAGATGGTGACACCAATATGGAAAATGATGAGAGTGCTACAGATAAATCACAAGTTGTTTTGGATATTTATAACATCAATGAGTATTACCCCATCCTTCTTGCCCCTGTGTCAAGTGGTGACCCAATTAAGGATGCCTTTTATCTTTACCGTACATTAATGTCCTTTTTGAAAACTATAATTCATGATCTAAAGGTATTTAATCCACCGCACAATGACTATACTGCAGCGCACGCTAAACTGTGGACCTCTGTTTCTAGAGGATTTTATTATGAAGAAGTTTTAATGTTTAGAGAACTGTTCCATGAATGTGTTGTTGGATTAAAATTTTTTGCAAGTACAACTGAAAAAGCTATTGTCCATCCCAAAAAACACTTTGACATCGCTATGCCTAGTCTCCCGGTTTCTGCTACAAAAGATGGTCGTGAATTAATGGATTATTTGGCATTTATGTTTTTACAAATGGACAGTTCAACATTTAATGAAATTATAGAAGCTGAGATGGATTTCATATATGAACGTATGCTGGAAGATTCTGCTTTACTACATATTGCCCAATCATTTTTAACGAATGAGCTAACTTCACCAAACTTCGCTAGCATAATACTTAGATTTTTGAAATCAAAACTAAAAGACCTTGGAAATGTTGATTTTAATGAGTCTAATATCCTTATCCGTTTATTTAAATTGTCATTCATGTCAGTTAATTTATTTCCAAACACAAATGAACTTGTATTATTACCACATTTAAATGATTTGATTTTAGACTCACTGAAATACTCCACAACCACAAAGGAGCCACTTGTATATTTCTATCTTATTAGAACACTATTTAGAAGCATTGGTGGAGGTAGATTTGAAAATCTATATAGATCTATCAAGCCTATCTTACAAGTTCTACTTCAGTCACTGAACGAAATGATACCCACAGCAAGATATCCACACGAGAGAGAATTATATGTTGAATTATGCATCACAGTACCTGTAAGGTTGAGCGTTCTTGCACCTTATTTACCGTTCCTGATGAAACCATTAGTATTTGCTCTACAAGGGCATGCAGAACTGATATCTCAAGGGTTAAGAACTTTAGAGTTGTGTATCGATAACCTGACCGCTGAATACTTTGATCCAATAATCGAACCAGTAATCGAAGATGTAACTAAAGCTCTGTTTAAACTATTGAAACCACAACCTTACAATCATACTATCAGCCACACTACAGTGAAAATTCTAAGTAAACTTGGGGGTAGAAATCGTCGTTTCCTAAGAGCTCCTCACGACTTGAAAGAGGGAAATGAGTTAGATCTAGAGATAAATGCTTTATTTAAGGTCAATGGCTTAGCAGAAGATGTCCCGCTATCTGTTACACCCGCCATCAAAACGGCATTGGATACATTAGAAAATTACAAATCAAGTGTTGACTATAAAAGAAGTGCTTTTAATTATATCTCAAAAGTTTTATTATTATTCATCAAACCTTCAACAGACTTCCCAGAATCTTATGTTAGTGATATCAAAGAGGCATCAAGGATCTATCAAATAGAAAAATTTAAAGTTCCTGCCGATTATAATATTTATCCTGTTGTTGATCGAAATACCTTCTCCAAACAAGAGGAATTGGTTGTTAAACTTTTGGAGGCCTTGTTTTTAACTACATCTATAGATGAGCTAAGAGAAGAAGCTACTACCATTATTAACCATGTTGTGGACCATTTTTGCCTATTGCAGGTCAACAATACCCTGCTTAGAAAGAGACACATTAGCAATACATTCAACCTTGATATAAAGCTACCAGATCTATCATTCAATAGTAACATTCTAGTCACGGCCGTTTCAACAGCTTTATCGTGTTACATGCTCCCTGTTAGAGAAGCAGCTATAAACGGAATTAAAAGAATCAACGAAAGATGTATGATAATTTATGAAGAAAAATCTGTATTCCAATTTTCTCTGCTTTATGATTTGATGAAGCAATTTATGCATGATTGTTATAAGGAAAAGTTTTATGAGAAGAAAGCAGGTATACTTGGTATAAAAACACTCATAGAAGAGACATGTGTATCAGCAGAGGTACTGAAAAAACTTCAACCAGACTTAGTAGCCGGATTTTTATTTGTGCTCAAGGATACTCCAGTCGGTGCACCTGCCACTATTACTAAAGGTGCTGAAGAGTTACTAAACCAGATATTAGTACTAACATTCGATAAAGTCACCGAGTCTGATCTTGAACTGAAAGGTATCCAACATACATTAACTGATATTGTCTGCGAATTAGGAAATCCAAATGAAAAAGTTAGACAAATATGCCAATCTAACCTTACAGTCATCAGTGAGAAAACTGACATTCCTATTGTAAAATTAATGGAGAAGTCAAAAAATTTTCTCCTTTCACCTATTTTTGCAAAACCTTTGAGGGCACTCTCCTTTACAATGCAAATCGGAAATATTGACGCAGTTACATATTGCTTAGGTCTTCCAGATACATTTTTAACCTTTAATGAAGAATTGTTTAGGCTTCTTCAAGAAGTTATTGTTTTAGCAGATGCTGAAGATGAGTCATTATCAACCATTCAAAGAGCAACAGAATATGGAACATCCGAGCAATTAGTTAAATTGAGAATAGCATGCATTAAGTTACTGACGTTAGCCTTGAAAAACGAAGAGTTTGCAACAGCACAGCAGGGTAATATTAGAATAAGAATATTAGCAGTTTTCTTCAAAACAATGCTCAAAACATCGCCTGAAATTATCGATACCACATATGAGGCTTTAAAAGAGGCACTTGCTGAAAACTCGAGACTACCAAAGGAGTTGTTACAAAATGGATTGAAACCAATGTTGATGAATTTATCTGACCATCAGAAACTTACAGAATCTGGACTATACGCATTATCAAAACTACTAGAGCTCTTAATTGCTTACTTTAAGGTGGAAATCGGTAAAAAGTTACTGGATCATTTAGGAGCGTGGTGTACATTTGAGGTCCTTGATAATATTTTCGGCCTAGATATAATAAACCAAACTCCAACAAAAATCATCTCTAGTATCATAAACATTTTCCATCTTCTCCCACCAAGGGCAGATATGTTTTTGAATGATCTTATGGTTAAGGTGTTATTTTTGGAGAGAAAACTTAGATGCCATTTAGATTCACCTTTCAGAACTCCTTTGGCAAAGTACCTGAATAGATTTCACACTAATGTTATAGAATATTTCAAACGTAACCTGGCTCCAAGACAGCTAACTTTATTCATGTGCAGCATTATCAAAAGACCTGAGGCAAAAGATTTAGCCACTGACTTTGAAAACGAAATGTTAAACTTTTATAATTATTATATTGAAAATATACCGACCAATGAAGTAAGAGTTGTCAGCTTTTTTGCTAATATGGTGGATTTATTCAACACAATGATTCAAATTAAGGGAACAGAATGGTTAAGGGGCCAAGAAGAGATGATTTTAAAGTTACAGTCTATGCTTACTCTTACATTAGATCTTATTAAGAAAAAGTCCTTCTATATCGATGGATTACAACTAAATCAAGCAATTGAAAAGTATGAAAACATTCATCTCGAATATATTAAATTTCATCCTGAAAAAAATACATTATTATTTGAATTTATCCAATACACATACACTAAAGAGATTCCACTATCAAACCAAATCGAAGATTATATATTCTCCCAGATTGTTAAAAATGAAGATGCGGAATATCAAGCCTCTAGTATTCAAGATGCCCTGACATTTGCTTTGGAAAGTAATAACTTAAAAACTCGCGTATTCCTGTTTAAAAAAGTTATTAATGCTAGTTTAATATTTGATGCTGTGACATACGGCTCATTAGATAGATTAGTAGGTAACAACATTAGCTCCAAATTAGTGGAGGATGTTGCGTCGCATGTGTGGAAAAGTAAAAATGAGGGGTTACTCTCAAATATTGCTGGTGAACTAGACGCTTTCAGATTCGAATTACTTCAATTATCATCTATATTTATGAAATGGAAACCAGAAGCATTGGACGAATACAAAAAAGACTTTATCAAATTTAATTGGCATTTTATTAAACTGGAGGATACACTTCTGAAACAAGCTGCGTATTTGACAACTTCTTTCATTATCAAGGAATATGATTTCCCATTAAATGTTGTGGTTCAGATATTTGTCGCGTTATTAAGAAGTCCTCAGACAGAGGCCCGTTTCCTTGTTAGCCAATCCTTAGACATGTTAGCTCCAGTGATCCACAATAAAACAATCGAGACAGATACACCAAATGACTGGGTAAGTTGGGTTAAAAGAGTGATGTTCGAAAACTCCTCAAATCAGAACAGTACCTTGTACCAGTTTGTGATTAATCATCCTGATCTATTTTTCGAGTCACGCCATTTATTTATTTCAAACATTGTCCATCGTATGAACAAAGTTACATTTATGCATAATGTTAACCCCGATACCCAAATATTATCAATAGACCTTGCGTCACTTATATTGAAATGGGAGGAGATGGATTTGGCTCTAAATAAAAAGTCTAGTGTAGACGCCGATGGTGACATTGACATGGACACTAGCACTGTTGCAGAAAGTGTGAGTACCACGGCAGCACCAGCTGTCCCCAGAAGTTCCATTTCTCTGAACTTACGAGAGACTTGTATATCTTTCCTAATCCGTTATATCTGTGCAAGTGACCATAGAGCCATTGATAATGAACTTGGTGTAAGAGCCATTAACATTCTTTCAACATTATTATCTGAAGATTATTGGTCTGATGTTAATGTAAAATTATCCTATTTTGAAAAGTACTTATCAAATATAGACTCGGGTGCAGAAAATACTGTGTACTATTGTATTAATACATTGGATGTTCTCTACATTTTTTTTAACAATAAACCAAATGCGTGGGTTATAGAAAATTTGACGACAATTCAATCGCTGCTAGACAAATCAATTAAGACAAATCATCATGATATCCAAGAGACATTGGTCAAAGTACTTAATACGATATTAAAAACAATTAAGACGGAAAATATATTATTAAATTCAGAGGAGGAGAATCCATCATCAGAATTCTTAAAATATTTGGTATCCGTGATCAATCAAGATTTACAAGGTGCATCATCGATAGCAGCTGGTGTCACACTCGCATGGACGCTATTCGTAAATTTCCCAGAGCATGTGGATTCACTGTTGAATTCACTAATGAAATCATTCAACAAGCTTTGTAAGGACCACCTAAGTACTTCTCAACCAAAAGATGCTGTTACAATGGAAGAAGCAAAAATAACTACGAAATTACTTGAGAAATTATTGTGTTTACTGTCAATGAAAATTGCTTCCCTAGGAGATACTCGTCGCCCATTTTTGTCTACGATTGCGCTGCTTATCGACCGTTCGATGGATCAACGTTTCCTAAAGAAAATAGTATGTTTATCCCGGACATGGGTTTTTAACAACGAAGTATTTCCTACGATTAAGGAAAAAGCTGCTATATTAACAAAAATGTTGGCGTTTGAAGTGAGAGGAGAACCTTCCCTTTCCGCCTTGGTATATGAAATAGTTCTCGAACTATTCGAAAACAAACAATTTAACAATACTGAAATTACTGTAAGAATGGAACAACCTTTCCTTGTTGGTACCAAGACTCAAAATATTGAAGTTAGACGAAAATTTATGAAAATTTTGGAAGGCAGTTTGGAAAAGGATGTAAAGGAACGTCTTTATTACGTTATTCGAGATCAAAATTGGGAGTTTATTGCTGACTATCCCTGGTTAAATCAAGCCTTACAGTTACTATATGGTGCATTTGACGAAAGCCACATTTTGACTTTGATTGACACCTTTGAAATATCATCACCAAAACAGCTGCACGAATTTCTTCCAGAAGATACCAAACCTACCGATTTGGCAGAACCACGTGAGACTGATTCAAAACTAATCGACTTTATTAACCAACATACTTCTGCATTGAAGGAATTATGTGACGTTTCTGCTGGTGACATATTTAGACCGATGATCGAACTATTTTACGAAGACCCAAATGCTATTCAAAAAGCTTGGGTAAACATATTCCCACAGACCTATAAGTGTATCCCACGAAATGAACAATACGGATTTGTTCGCTCATTAATAACTTTGCTTTCGAAACCTTACCATTCAAGACAAATGTTTAATAAACCAAACGTTATTTCAATATTGCTTACCTCAATTAGTGATATCGAGAGCTTAGAAATTCCACCACACCTTGTTAAATACCTGGCAATGTCCTATAATTCATGGTACCAGTCTTTGAAAATATTGGAATCCATCCAAGAGAATAATTCTATCGATAATTCCAAGATTATTGAGGCCAACAATGATGCATTACTAGAACTATACCACAATCTTCAAGAGGATGATATGTTCTATGGTTTATGGAGAAGACGTGCTAAATATAACGAAACTAATGTTGCATTGTCGTATGAACAAATTGGTCTTTGGGATAAAGCTGAACAACTGTATGAAGTTGCACAAGTGAAGGCACGTAGTGGTGCTCTACCATACTCTGAATCGGAGTATGCATTATGGGAGGACAACTGGATTTTGTGTGCTGAAAAATTGCAACAATGGGATATATTAACAGAACTAGCAAAACATGAAGGCTTTACAGATCTACTATTAGAGTGTGGTTGGAGAGTAGCTGATTGGAAATCTGATAGAGAAGCACTTGAACAATCCGTGAAAAGTGTAATGGATGTCCCAACTCCAAGAAGACAAATGTTTGAAACTTTCTTAGCACTACAGAATTTTGCCGACACCGGAAAGGGTGATCAAGATATTAGAAGATTATGCGACGAAGGGATTCAATTAAGTTTACACAAATGGGTATCACTTCCTGAACGTTATACAAACGCCCATAAATGGTTACTACATGGTTTCCAACAATATTTGGAATTTTTAGAAGCTACTCATGTTTACACTATTCTTCATTCTACCACGGCCCAAAATATTGACTCTAAGGCACAAGAAGTGAAACGTGTCTTCCAAGCATGGAGGGATCGACTACCTAATATCTGGGATGATATTGATCTATGGAATGATCTTGTTACTTGGAGACAACATGTTTTCCAAGTTATTAACAATGCTTACTTACCATTAATCCCATCATTACAACAAAACAACAATAACAACATAATAAACACACATGCTTATAGAGGTTATCATGAATTAGCTTGGATAATTAATCGCTTTGCCCATGTTGCGCGAAAGCATGACATGCCTGAAGTATGTATAAGTCAACTGGCTAGAATTTACACATTACCAAATATCGAGATCCAGGAGGCATTTTTGAAATTACGCGAGCAAGCTAAATGTCACTACCAAAACATGAATGAATTGACTACTGGTCTTGATGTTATCAGTAATACAAACTTGGTTTACTTCGGTACTGGCCAAAAAGCAGAGTTCTTCACACTCAAAGGTATGTTTTTATCTAAGTTGCGGGCATATGATGAAGCCAATCAAGCATTCGCAACCGCAGTTCAGATTGATTTGAATTTGGCAAAAGCATGGGCTCAATGGGGTTACTTCAATGATAACAGACTTTCGGAAGAACCGAATAATATTAGTTATGCAAGCAATGCTCTAAGTTGTTATTTACAAGCAGCAGGTTTGTATAAAAATGAAAAAACAAGAAACCTTCTGTGTCGTATTCTATGGTTGATCAGTATTGATGATGCATCCAATTCATTAACTAATGCATTTGACTCCTTCAGAGGCGAGGTTCCAGTATGGTACTGGATAACATTTATACCACAGCTTTTAACATCGTTGTCACATAAGGAAGCCGGTATGGTTCGCCAAATTTTAATCAGAATTGCAAAAAGTTATCCTCAGGCGCTTCATTTCCAATTACGTACAACTCGTGAAGATTTTGCAGTTATTCAAAGACGTACAATGGCAGTTTTGGGCGAAAAAGGCGAAATAAACGATTCTCAAGAAAACACAGCCCAACGTCAACCGTGGGAACACCTACAGGAATTAAGCAATATCTTAAAGACTGCGTATCCATTACTTGCTTTATCACTAGAATCTCTGGTGGCTCAAATAAATGAAAGATTCAAAACGAGTCCCGATGAGGACCTATTCAGATTGATCAATGTTTTATTAATTGATGGAACTTTCAACTATGGACGTTTACCTTTACCCCGTGCCAATTCACAGCTTCCATCCAGCACAGAGACAAACCTAGTCAGGTTATCCGAAACATTATTAGATCCACATATTAGACCAAAGTTTAATGCTGATTTTATTGATAGTAAACCAGATTTTGAAACATATATCAAGAGATTACGTTATTGGCGTAGGAGACTTGAAAATAAATTAGATAGGACTCCTAAAATTGAATACTTAGAAAGAGTATGCCCTAACTTGAGTAGTTTCCATCATCAGAAGTTCGAAGATATTGAAATACCAGGACAATATTTATTAAACCACGAGAGTAACGTCCATTTTATCAAGATTTCAAAATTCTTACCAACAGTTGACTTTGTACGTAGTACACTAGTTTCATATAGGAGAATCAACATACGTGGCCACGATGGTAGTATCCATTCATTCGCAGTTCAATCACCAGCTGCCAGACATTCAAGACGTGAGGAAAGAATGTTTCAGTTGTATAGATTATTGAATAAACTGCTTGATAAGAACGTACAATCAAGACGCCGGAATTTAAAATTTACTTTACCTATAGCAATTCCCTTGTCACCACAGGTTCGAATCATGAATGATAAATCATCATACGTGACACTACACCAAATGTACGATGAATACTGTATGAGAGCTAACATTAATCCTGATGAAATCCAACAGTTTGTGAATGACCAACTAAATATTGCACATGATAAATCGTTACCACCTCCTGATATTACGCTTGTTAAGATGGAGATATTTAGCTCCATTCATTCAATGTTTTTACCTACAACCGTTCTAAAAGACAGCTTTTGTGCACTATACCCAGAGTTTGAAGATTTCTGGCTCTTACGTAAACAATTTACATCCAGCTATGGTACTGTCACATTTATGACTTATATGATGATGATCAATAACCGTACACCCAGCAAGATATTTGTCGATAAGCAATCTGGTGATGTGTTTACTTTGGAAATGTTACCATCAAGATATCCATTCGAGAGAATTAAACCTCTATTCAAAAATTTAGAATTGAATTTACCTCCTGATGCCCCAATTTTCCATAATAACGAGCCAGTACCTTTCAGATTAACACCTAATATACAGAAGTTAATGGGGGATTCAGCACTTGAAGGTATCTTTGCAGTTGATATATTTACAATTTCAAGAGCGTTATTAGAACCAGAAAATGAACTAAACAGTTATTTGACTTTATTTATTCGTGATGAAATTATTTCATGGTACAGTAATATGCACAGACCAATAGTTGAAAATCCACAATTGCGTGAAATGATACAATCCAACGTCGACTTGATAATTAAAAGGGTTTCTCAACTTGGCCATTTAAGTTCTACTCCAACGGTTACTACACAATATGTTCTAGATTGTATCAGTGCAGCTGTGAATCCTAGAAACTTAGCTGGTACAAATATTAGTTACATGGCTTGGTTTTAATTATGTCATGCTTGACATACAATACAATATTTTTTTCCCTCCTCTTGTATTAACATGCTTAATATTAGAATTACATATTTTTGTTGAACTTAACTACTGTTCAATTTTGTATATTAGAATTTATAAACATATCTACTTATTATATTATTTAACAACATATTTTTATTATTATTATAATAATTACGTTATTATCTTTTGCTAATAATAGTTGCTAATTTTGGTGTGCTTAAAAATCTATGAATATTAACATTTTGTAAGAGATCTTTTCATGTCTCATGCATTATTTACAAGGAATATTTATATTTGCTTAACAAGTGAAAGTAAATTAGGTATATATTCATCAGAAATGTCTTCTTCCTCGAACATAAGAGAGTTGATTTCATCTTCAAAGTTGTTGACACCAGCATTCATAACGTTATTTTCCAAAACTGTTGTAGATAAATCGTGTGGTAATACCCAATTGTATTGTTCTGCGACATTAACAATAGTATGATGCATAATTGGAAATTTGCAATCGATAATCTTATTATACCAGGAATGTGCCGTCTCTATATCACCCCATTTTATATATCTTAATACCATAGAAGTGCAAATCTTAAAAGTAAGTGGTGTATTATTTTGCTCCATTATTGCCAGAACCTTTTCCACCTGTATTGGGGTTAAACCCAAGTTATCATAGAGGACAATTGAAAAAGGACAGTCCTTACCCTTGTTTCTAATATTTTTCGCAAATGGTCTTGAATAAAAATTTAACAGAAGTTCATATGCTAGTGTCTTATCAGCCAAGTGAGATAAAACACTTGAAATAAAACATTTGATTATTCGGGAATCATTTTTCCATATATATCGTTTTTTAAAGTTTGCCTCCAGAAATGCAACATAATTCATATATAATTGAATTAAGAATTCTCGGTATGATTGTCTAGACATAGTAATAGAACTGGTAGAAAAAATGGAGCTATAAAGTTCTGATAGAGGTAAAGATAATTCTTCAAGTTCGCCATGCAATGAACTTGGTATCAGATTTGACATCCCTTGAATATTCTTTCGAACTACCTCTATTGGTACTTTGCGTCCATTAGTAGAATGAAATATAGTTCCCCAAAGTCCCAAATCATTAAGAAGTTGACCAGGATCTGGTCTCTTAATGGCAGATACCAGAAATTGACACATTAATTTTGGATCATTAAAATATCTTAAAGACAGCACCAATTCATTTAGGATCATATTTTTGAACATGTATGTTTTTGGAATCTTGGACAAATCACCAAGTGAGGATGCCAATTGGAAAATAGCGTCCTGGTTTTTTTTAACACGTAATAAACGAAATATTTGAACTATTGGACGGTGCATCAGTTTACCAAAACTAGCCTCATCAATATATGGAGTATTTTTCATAAATATTATTAGTGAGTTGAGTAGGGATGTAAATTGTTTTGTATCCTCTAGCTTCGTAGTAATTGCAAGCATCTGAACAACAAACTTTACAAATTGTATTGCTAATTGTTTCCCATTATCATTACCTCTTTTACTTGTGACAGATTTGTAGTGTGAAAGTTTCTTAACCAATGCTTGTAGATAGAAGGATAAATTAGATTGTGAAAGTGTATCCTTTTTATTTTTTTTAATGGTTAAATTAATGATATTATATATATCATAAAAATTATGCAACTTAACAAATTTATCCATAGTTACATCTGAAGACGGAAATTCTTCCGGTCGCAAAAGGAAATAATCAAAAGTGGCAAGCTGATACTCCAATTCAGAACCTTGAATTAACCTGGTGGTAAATAGTCTTGAATACTCCCCAGCAGATAAATTGACATCGTTCTGTATTAGAAACATATAATGTTGGAAACTACTCGCCTTTGGAAGATTCATATAGAACCACTTATGAACTATATCTGGGATTATTAAAGAGGTACCAGGTTTCGTTGACGAGAACAGTACATTCTGAGCATATATGGCTTCATATAATGATTTCGCTGTTTTCTCTATACCGTACTGGTCCGAACGATCTAGTAGTAACTGCAAATAGTCAGTAAATAGTTTGTATTGATAGCGTGAAACACGAGATTGTAATACCATATTGAGATAGAATGGATTATCAGAAATATTTATCAAATTATTCTCAATTATATTATATTCTTCAGGGAATTGGGTCATCAATAAATCCTTGACCATTTTTGTTCCTTTCACATCCTTAACGTTCGCAAACCATTTACCCAATTTAGACAAATTTGATGACTCTTGTTGCAATAGAGATTCTCTAGGTACTGATTGCAACCACTTAATAATATCAGTTCCAGAAGTTGTGGTAGTAGTCATCGTAGCATTTGTTGAATTTCCACGTACGACACCCAGAAACAATCGATGACCATATCTCCATTCTCGCCGAAATAGTACTCTTCTTGGTAAATTCATAACAAAATCGATCTATAAGGTAATCCCATCAAATAATGTTCTATTATTCCTTCCTTTCCATTTCTCTCTTATTTCTGACTCCTTCTTTAAATAGCCCATACGTAGATAGCAATCGGTGAATTTAATATTTAAATATATTTTGTTATCTCGAAAATTAGATGCTCGTTCGGCTGTGACAATTTTAAACAAGTTCCAACATATATAAAAGGCAGACCAGAAAGGACATCTGTAAGGCGGTTGAATATATTTCTGAAAACTCGTTTGATACCAGAGTATACATCCAAGCAAGATGCTGAATTACACCTATATACAAGAATTTAGCGAGATGATGGTCCCTGAACACCACAGGAATGCAACTCAATGTATGCAATCATATTGGCCTCTAATCTCTGATATTAGTGGATCAATCTCATTCTTTGGTTCATTTGTATCTTTATTCCCACAAATCATAGAGACTTATAGAGATAAGAGTGTTGCTGGGTTATCGCCGTTGTTTCTATTGTGCTGGCTTTGTGGTGATATTACATCTTTGGCTGGGGCCCTCATGACTCATCAGCTTATGTTTCAAGTGATATTAGCGCTATATTTCTTATTAAACGATTCTTTCGTTTGTGGGCAATATTACTACTATGGGATTCTCTATAAGAATACTTTGGCTACAGTGGGTCATGAACCAGGTCCTGTACTATCACACTTACCAAACGTCATTGAGAACAATGGTTCCATCATAACAGCAGACCATTTAGAGAGTCTATTAGAAAGTGCTACATCACAAGAAGGTAATAATATGGGAGATATCGAACGTACAACCTCCAGGGGTACTCGCGGAAGTAATCGTAGTAGACGAGATCTGTTAATTGCTGCAGTAACTATTGCTAATCAAGTTCATAGTGCCAATGCCTGGAATGGTCATACTACAGCAAATAGTCCTGGTAGTGGAACAATATTGTCCTGGCTTGGAGCATTTTTCTACGTAGGTGCACGTATTCCGCAGCTAATCAAGAATTATCGTCGTAAATCTACAGACGGTCTATCCCCATTATTATTTGCAACGACACTTCTTTGCAATGTCACTTACTGCTTGTCAATATTTTCTAGTTGTAGATTTATTGACTCTACAGACAAATGGGGTTTCTTCGATAACGCCTTACCGTTCATCATTGGTAGTGCAGGGACAGTAGTATTCGATTTAATATATTTTTATCAGTACTACGTATTGTATGCCAGAGATACTACACTGAGAGCCCTTGAACGTGAAATATACGATGAGAGATCCAATGAGGGATCTGATGACGATATAGATGATAACGAAGACACACCATTGTTGAGAACATAAATTTCGCATTTTATTTTTTGCTTTTCACTGTCACTAGTAAAAAAACCCCTCTGTGTCCCCCTCCCCATGTACTTGAGCACGTTAAAAATTCAAAATATATGAAGGAGGATTGAGAAATAAAAGAAAGTGCAGTGTATTCCCTTCACAGTTTCCGTATCATACTGGGAAACCAAGTAACATTTTGCCAAAAATGACCCCGAAATCGGTAACAACCATCCCCCCCTCGATGCCCCTGTAGATCAGGTCCGAACTCCCAAATATAAATGAATTTATAAAACTATATATAAAGGAAACGGAAGAAGCATTTAAAAATTAGTGATTGTGAATTAAATACTCTTTCAATACTTAATTAACTTTTAAATACATTAATAGGTGTAACAGATACATATGTAAGTGTTTTCCCTTTTTTTTTTACTTTACATACAAGAAAATTCACATAGAATAATATAATGGTTCACCAGAAAGTTACAATTATTGGTTCAGGTCCAGCTGCCCACACTGCTGCACTTTATTTAGGACGTGCAGAGATTCCTCCTACGATGTATGAGGGTCTTATGGCTAATGGTATTGCCCCAGGGGGTCAATTAACCACTACTACAGAGATTGAGAATTTTCCGGGGTTCCCTGATGGTTTGATGGGTGGTGAGTTAATGGATCGCATGAAACAACAGTCTGTCAAGTTTGGTAACAATGTTATCACTGAGACTGTATCCAAATTGGATTTGTCATCTAGGCCATTTAAGTTGTGGACTGAATTTAATGAAGATGCAGAACCTGTCACTACAGACGCCGTGATCATTGCTACAGGTGCGTCTGCCAAAAGATTACATTTACCAGGTGAAGAAACGTATTGGCAACAAGGTATATCTGCATGTGCTATCTGTGATGGTGCGGTACCAATTTTTAGGAACAAACCACTTGCAGTTGTAGGAGGTGGTGATTCTGCCTGCGAAGAAGCTCAATTTTTAACTAAATATGGTTCTAAAGTGTATATGATTGTCAGAAAAGATCATTTAAGAGCCTCTACAATCATGCAAAGACGTGTTCAAAAGAATGATAAGATCGATGTGGTCTTCAATACCGTTCCTTTAGAAGCCAAAGGTGATGGGAAATTCCTTAATGCAGTGGCCTTAAAAAATGTTCAAGAGAATAAAGAATATGATTTACCTGTCAACGGACTATTCTATGCTATTGGCCATAATCCTGCAACAGAGATAGTTAAGGGCCAAGTTGACATGAACGATGCCGGCTACATCAAGACAGTTCCTGGTTCCTCATTAACATCAGTTCCTGGTGTATTTGCTGCTGGTGATGTTCAGGACTTTAGGTATAGACAAGCCGTCACATCTGCAGGGACAGGCTGTATGGCAGCTCTGGATGCTGAGAGATTCCTTTCCGAACAGGATTAAAAAGGCAGCCTTCCACCTTAAATAATATCATCCTACGTACATACATACGTGTTGTATACAAAACATCAGTAGTCAATCCCTTTTATCTCATTGAAAGTCTATAAGAGATGATGATGAGTCAAAAAAATTTTAGTTTCTCAACTTTTTTTTTCAATTTGAAATTTTTGTCACGCAACGCTCAATTTGCACCGAGAATGGAATCGATTAATCAATCATCATCACATACCAAAACCAATTTCGATAGAGAGATAGTGAATAGGACACTATACTTAAAGACTGGCATTGGAAAGAGATTTGTTCTGTGTAGTCAAAAATATCAGAAATAATCAAATAGAGGATTTTTGAACAAGATGTCTGAGATAAATTTGGTGAAATACACGAAGAAACTATTGCCTCCAAACGATGGAACAACTCTCACGCCGTCTGAGTTGCATGATGCCATTGTTATTATCATGAAATTATTACAGGGGCTAGGCACTAGTGGTGCTGGTGGTGTTCCTGACGATGTACAACAATTGCCATTGATGGTGAAAATTTCCAGTTTCTTGACAGCTCTAAGAACTAGTGGATTAGATCATAAAGCAGAATATATAGCTGAAGCTGCTAAAGCAGTCTTAGAATTCTCACGATTGGTGGATTTACCAAATGTTTCAAATAAAGATAGAAAGATTAATATCCTAGATATTGTTGGTACAGGTGGAGATGGCCAGAATACGTTCAATGTATCAACATCTGCTGCTATTGTTGCGTCGGGGATTCCACATTTAAAGATTTGTAAACATGGCGGGAAAGCATCTACATCAAATAGTGGTGCCGGTGATTTGATAGGTAAATTAGGTTGTGATATTGCGAAAGTTACTCCACAGAGTGTACCACAACTATGGAACGATAATGATTTCTTATTTTTATTAGCACCATATTTTCATGATGGAATGTCTCTTATGGCTCCATTAAGAAAATTATTAGGTATCCCTACAATTTTCAATGTATTGGGACCATTATTACATCCAGTAGACCACGTTAACAAACGTGTCCTGGGAGTTTATTCACATGATTTAGGTGAAGAATATGTTAAAGCTGCAGCCATGGTATACCCTAATAGTGAAATATTTGTTGTTTGGGGGAATGTTGGATTAGATGAAGTATCACCTATTGGAAAGACTACAGTTTGGCATTTTAAAAGAGATAATGAATATCGACAAAATATTTTTGAAAAATTTAATATTGAATCCTCAATGTTTGGTCTTCAAGAACATCCTTTATCAGATTGTATTTCATTAGGTCCCGATGAAAATGCACGTATCTTAAGAGATGAAATTCTTTCTGGGAAATACAAGTTAGGTGACAATCACCCAATATACGACTACATCCTAATGAATACCGCCGTGCTTTACTGTCTAGCCGTGGGTAATCATGATTGGAAAGCTGGTGTGCAGATGGCAGAAGCCAGTATACAATCTGGCGCAGCATTACAATCTTTACAACATTTTATAAATTCTGTTCAGTCTTTGTAAAAAAAAACTGCCGTCTATTGACATACATGCAAACGATAGAACTTACCATATACATATATACACGAACACAATTTCAATATTATCATATTTATTATACACATCTTCTTAAAATAGAAATCATTATTCATGACTATTAATCCATTCTATATAATAAATAATGTTCTTGCTGTGTTTCCTCGTCGCCCACAGCGTAAAGGAAAGCTTTTTTCCCTCTGTTTGTGACGCGAAAATTTCACAAATAATAATAAAATAAACAAACTGAAAACCAGCTCTACTTTTTAAAAAAACAATGGTTAATCAAAGGGAAAGTAAACAAAAAAGAAACAGTAGAAGTAGTTTAAGCATCTGGCATCTGTTGGAGTTTAATTAAAATATTTTACAGAAGATAAGGTGTTATTAAAAGGTACACAAATATAAGTGTATTGACCATGAGCAACAGTGCTATTAACTCGAAGAATTCGGAGTTTACGCCCATTGGGTATCTTTCGAATAAGCGTCGGAAATTATCAAATGATAAAGATGAATTGAAATCACCTTCTTCAAAATATGTAGCCAGTGGTGATAATGACGCTGAATTGAGCTTTGATGAAAACTTAGAGGATCCTGGAGATGATGATATACCTACCAGAAAAGCACCTCGATCTGCAGATGATGATACTATTAATTCTAATAATCTTTTCACAGAGAATTCTCAATTTGATAATGATACTTTACCTGAGATACCAGATATTACAAAGACAAATAGTGTTAGTACTAGTGGTTATAATACAGAGCAATACCCAAAGAACCTATTGTCTAATTTGAATAATGCTACAATGTCTGAACCCATTAAAGAACAACAGGAAATGACAAAATTGTTATTATCAGGGAAAAGATTATCTAATGCCCAAATAAATTTCTTCTTACAATATTTAAAGAATAGTAATATCTTTGGGAATAATAATAACAATAATAGTACCAATAATTCGTCAATGGGAAATTTTGGAGCTGATCAAGAAAGGTATAATGCATTGTATGCAGATTACCAAGTATTACAAAGGAAATACTCAGATCTGGCTGATTCTAATACTCAAATGAATGATGATAACGATGATACAAATAATGTGGAGATCCCAGATCATAGCGAATGTGAACTTAAACAGAAACAATTAGAAGATACCATAGAAGGTTATAAGAAAGAATTAAAAATTTTAAAAGAACAACATCAAAAGAAAATTCAAGATTTAAAGAAACAAAATGAAAAATTGAATACAGATATTGAAGCACAACGTGCCACAACAGAAGATCAAAAATTGGATAATGATAGTAATTTAAGAAAATTAAGAGAAACAATTCATAAACTTGAAGATGAAGCTCAATTATTAGAGAGAAAGTATAAGACAAAGATTAATGATCTTGAAAATGAATTATTAGATTTAAAAAATGGTCAAAAACATTCTGTAAGCGAGCTAGAGAATCAATTACATTCAAAGGATCTCAAAATGTCTACTTTTGAATCACAACTTAAAGATTTAGCAGAACAAAAAAATATAACATCACAGAAATTAGCCACAGTAACAAAAGCACTTGATGATAAAACACAAGAATTCGATCAATATAAGTCAAAAATGAACAAAAAACTTTCAACTGAAGAATTAAATGACAAAGAATTACATGACAATAATAAAAAGATAATTCAAAAATATGAAAAAGAAATTGAAACGTTAACTAGGACAAAAGATGACGTTGAAAAAGAATTACAAGAATACAAAGAAAAATTAATTAAAACTGAGAAAAATTTAACTGTATTCCAGGAGAAACATTCTATAGAGGTAAAATATTTGCACGAATCACTGGATAAACTAAATGAAGACTCTAAGAAGACATCTGAAAATATAACAAATTTGAAAGAACAAATATCCGATAAGGATAAAGAAATATCTCAAAATGTGTTTATGATCAAAAGACTAAAAGAAAAAATTCAGTTGCTTGAAGCAGATACCTCTCCCACAGAACGTCACACTAATTTAGTAAAAGAAGTTGATGATAAATCGGAAGAGATTGATCAATTAAAGAAGCGCGTTAAACAATTAGAAACATCTAGAAACCATCAAATAGAAGAATTAGATATGGCAAACTCGAAATTATCATCATTAAACAAACAATTAAAAGAAGCTAACGATGAACTTAAAACTACTCAGGAATTACTGGAAGTGATGAAAAAAGATGTAAATGATAAACAATCCACCTTAGACGAGACAAATAAATTCGTAGAAACATTACAAAAAAGTCTAAATTCAGCATCCAGTGGTAATGATTCAACTTTGACAGACCTGAGACTAAAATTTAAAGAACAACAAGAAAAATTGAAACTTGCAGAGGCCACCAATAAAAAATTACAAGATCAAATTATTCAAGGTACAGTGAACTCAGTCAATGAGGTAAACAAGGATATAGAGGAGAAAAATGAACGTATTAAAGATCTAGAAAATAATGTTGATATTTATAAACAACGGTTAAAGACGATGGAGGGTCGAATTAAAAACTATGAGGATCTACTTGAGGAGTTGAAGGATCCTCATAATGAAGCATTGAATCACCAAATGGATGAAATTAAAAAGTTAACTCAAATATTACAAACGAGGAACAAGGAAATGCATAATTTAGATCTTCAAATAGTTAGTCTAAAGAATACGAATAAACTATTGCAAAAGGAAATGATTGAAAATTCTGTACATATGGAGACATTAAATGAACAAGATAAACAAATCAATACTTTGGAACTGAACATAGAAAAGTTAAAGAGGGAGTGCAATGAACTTAAGAAAATGAATAAAGAACAGATAGATCAGATTGAAGATCTTCTGAAACAAAGGAAACTTGTTAACGATAATTATAATATCATAAAGAATTTGAATACAGAATATAAGAACGAATTACAAGCAACTAAAGGAGAGTATCTCAATAGGGAACGTGATTTAAAAGAGAGAATTCTAGATCTAGAGAACAGCAACATGAAATTAAATACAGCTTTAAACAGGGAACAGTTATCTAATGAATCTCGTTCCAGAGACACAGATCTGCGTGATTATTATCGTTTGAAATATCATAGAGAGGTACGTCATAATAATGATTTACGTATGATAAATTATTACTTAAATCGTGTTTCTCAAAGGACAAGCAGACAAATGAAGATGGATTACAGAAAATATAATAGAATCCTGTCAGATTCAAAAAAATTCGAAGAATCATTGAACGACTATGATTACATAGAACAACCACGATTTGAGCCAGGGCTGAGGTATAACTATAACAATTCGTCAAACGCAAGTTCACGGAATGATATAAGGGCTGGACCACCTCGATTTCCAGACAATTCGAGCCCTTTATACTTTAACTCACCAAGATTGAAATTCAAGACTGTAGCAAAATTTGTTCAGGCTTGTGTTCGAATGAAACAAGTTGCATTAAAGAACCATTGGGATGAACAAAGAATAAGACATCTAGAAAGACGTATTGATTCATCAGAAAACAGTTCTAATTGGACGTTATAAGAGGTCCTATCATCTATTCGTTATATATAGTATTTTATGTAAGCATGTACGTTTTGCATTAATAATGATAACCGGTTGTAAATATAACTAAAAAAGTCCAGATCAAATAGATTAATAGTTCTAATAAAACAGAATATCACTGCACCAATAAACACCAGGAACATCTAAGGATGTAGATCATTTGCATGTCCACTATTTGTTTTCACTGTCTTCAATTCATTAAATATAGTATTCAACCGTTCTTTGAACGTTTCAGAAATGAAAGTTATCTGTTCTAACATATCAAAATAATTCTCCAGCTCATTACATTTCTCCAGTAAGACTTTAAATTCAGCTACATTCTTGTCAATTATCCGTTCGACAATATCATCCTTTATAACCGTATCATGTTGTTGACAGATAGCATGTGTTTGTATTTGTATGGATTGTACGTAATCATTTATTTTATACATAAGATAGTCGTAGTCCACAGCCAATTTATTAATCCCTAAAGGGTCACCATTATGCGATCCATCATTACTTATGTTACCAGTGCCGTTGTCGCTGGGTTCATTAGACATTTCCAGATACAACTCCACTCAACAGGGCATCTATCAATAAGTACATACAATAGCTCCAGTAATTCCTTACCTCAACCACCTATTTTATCTTGTGTCTTTTGTGTTCTTTTTTCTCTACCAATTGTTTATGTATATATTCGTGAATAATTCAAAGTTATCAAACCTCTTTTGCCCTTCCAGGAAATATTAATTTCACAGCAGAAAAAAGGAGACAACACACTTTTTTTTTTACAAGAGAGGAGATAAACAGTTTTGATCAGTGAACGACTCAGATAAGAGAAGGAAATAGTACACGTAAAGAACACGTTTTGAATCATTTACGTATACTAAACTCAAGAAATACCAATCACCTAGGCACAATTACGTTTTTCACGTTGAATTACTTTTCTTTGCTCAATTCTAATTGAAATAAAAAAAAGATATTCTTTAACTGTAATAGTTGATTAGGGGCACGCTTTTCAAAGAACAATTTAGAGTTAAAATCAGTTTTACAAGAACTATTTCGAGTAATTCCCAAAATAAGATGTCTCACGGTGTTTATCTTGGAGATACTCCAGTGAGAAGACCTGGTATTTCTACTAACCCATTGATGCGTAAAATTCAAAGGGCATGTAGAATGACACTTCCTGAACCAGATATCGCTTTAAATTTGGATGTTGCTGATTATATCAATGAAAAACAAGGTGCTACAGCTCATGATGCTACTACTACAATTGTGAAGTTGATTAATAGTCGGGATACACATACTGCTGTATTTGCATTGTCTTTACTAGATGTCCTAGTAAAAAATTGCGGATATCCAATACATTTGCAAATATCAAGGAAGGATTTTTTAAATGAATTGGTTAAACGATTCCCAGAACATCCTCCTATGCGTTATTCAAAAGTTCAAAGATTAATTCTGACTGCCATTGAAGAATGGTATCAAACTGTTTCCAAGCATTCCCCATATAAGGACGATATGACGTATATCAGAGATATGAGAAGATTGCTAAAATACAAAGGGTATGTATTACCAAAGATCCAAGCCGAAGATCTGGCTGTTATGAGACCTACTGATCAACTAAAGTCTGTAAGTGAAATCCAAAAGGAACAAGAAATTGCTCAAGCTGCGAAATTAGAAGAACTAATCAGAAGTGGTAAACCAGATGATTTGAGAGAAGCAAACAAACTGATGAAGGTGATGGCTGGTTTCAAAGAAGATAATATGGTCAATGCTAAACAATCTATCAACACTGAATTGAACAAATTGAAACGTAAAGCCGATTTATTGAACGAAATGTTAAATACTTCAACTGAGGCAGATTTACAAAATAATGAAACTGTTGAAGAATTATACAGCGCCTTAAAGACTTCACAGCCAAAATTCCAAAAGATTATTGAAGAAGAACATGAAGATGATGATCTAGTTCAAAGTCTTCTGAAATTTAATGATGCAATCAACCAATTGATCGAAAAATATGCTTTGTTAAAAATCGGTAACAGAGAAGCCGCAGAAAGAATTAACCCAACAAACTTAAATGTAATTACCACTAATAAATCACAGACGGGTGGAGCTTTAGCCAATGAAATTAATTTAATTGATTTTGACGATGATACTAGTGCAGCAACTCCTGCTCCAGCATCTAGCTCTGCTGGTTCAAGCAACAACAATAGTAATTCTGATCCTCTAATCGACCTATTAGGAGATTTAAACATATCTTCAACCCCCAATACTTCTGCTACTACTACAAATAACAACCAATTCTCATCATTAGAAATCGGTGGTGGTATATCATTAGACTCTACTGCTCCTCCATCATCTAACAATAATGTTCCAATATCTGCTTCTTCTGGTGATCCATTTGATCTACTGAGCGACTTTTCTTCTCCTAATGTATCCACATCAGCGGCCAGTCTATCAGCCCCAACTGCGACTACAACATCCCCAATCTTAACTATCCCCTCTGCTACAGCCAGCAGCTCTGTTAAAGCCAATGTGAGTAAATCAGCCAATATTCAAATTGATATACTTGTTTCAAGAGAGGACAATTCTACAATAAAGATCAAAACTCTTTTCAGCAATTCCTCTCCGGACTTGATCAAAGACTTTGTATATTCGATGGCTGTTCCTAAATCATTTAATTTGAAATTACAACCGCAGTCATCGAGTACCCTAGCAGCATTTACTAATGAAGGTGTGCACCAAAATGCATTAGTTGAAAATGCCGTTAGAGAAAACCTTGAAAAGAAGCCATTAAAAATTAAATGGAAAGCGACATACAATATCAACTCAAACCCTGTGGAAGAAACTGCTATTTTCCAATTACCAGTTGTGTAAAATAAACCAATTTAGTTGATCTCAAAAATCAAAAAATATACTATTCTATAAAATGTGATGTACGTATACATATATATTATAATTACAAAACCCAAAGAAAATGACGAGATGTACAGATTCTTTACACCTAGTCATATTTCTAATTAGGATTCTATTTCCAATCACTGTGGAATAAAACGATGTCTTTAAAAAATGTTCTTATATAATAACGCATACTTAATTTGAAAGCTTTATATATAACTGCGCATACACAATCACAGCACCAAAAAGCTGTTTTACTTCTGAAATCTTTGCAAAATCTCAGAAGGAGTTGGTGATTTTATTTTAGTTGCATTACCACTGTTAGAACCGCCCATAGTAGGTGGTTGTAAATGTCCTTGTTGAGTGGAAGGACTCATATTTTGTTGTGCAGAGACAACAGATAAATTACCTGGAGAAGGAGCCTGGGGTTGAACAAGTTGTGCCGCTTGTTGTTGTTGTTGCTGCTGCTGCTGCAGACGTTGCTGCTGCTTCAATTGGATTTGTTGCTCTTTAACCTTCTTAACATAGTTTTCTGCAGTTTTCCATGCCACACCAGGCGGAAGTTCTGGATTCTGTGCCAAAATTTTCTTCGTGTAATTTAAGATAAGTATCATTTCAGGATTGTTTTTATCAATTGGGGGTATTGAATTTGATACTCTTGGATCTGGTGCCGATTTTCCTTGCGCCTGTTCAGATGGAGGATCTTTAGCACTTACGCCATTTAATTGTCTTGAATTTGCCTTTCCTCTTTGTTGTTGTGCCTGTGCTGCTAAAAATTGTTTTTGTTGTGTTCTATTCTTAACGTTTCTTCTAAATTGTACGTCCCTACGTAGGGCCTCATCTCGTTGAGCTTTCAAATGAGACATCTCAGCAGGAGTAGGGATCTTCATGTTTTTCGTATCCAATGGCTTTCTAGGTTGTGATTTGTTTGGTTTTGGAGCATTTTCTCTCTTCTTTATAGTTTTTCTCATCACTTCAAACATACTAGCCCAACGTAATCTCTTATGACCTCGTTGAATCGATTCCTCACCGACACCAAGGGGAGAAATTCTTCTATTTTGTCTTTGCTGAAACTTATGTGCTTCAATTAACCACTGCTGGGCACTGTGTGCTCTAGGGCCTTTCATATCATTAAAAGTGAAACGCTCGTTTAATTGAACAAATCTTTCAAAACATTGCCAAGGTGTCCTAATTTCAATATTGGACAGATATGATCTCGTTGGCCTGTGTATCATTTGTGAACTAATCAATTCCCAATTATATGAATATGCATTAATGTTCTTAACCAACTCTTTGTCATCTTCTGGAAGCCAGATCGTAGGTGTTCTATTTCTCAAATATCTCAAAGAAGGAACAGCTGGCGGCCTTAAATAATGATTCCGTCTATTGGCGTAAAACATACCTCTCCTTTTACTTAATTGATTCAATGATTGCTCGTCATTCATTATTTGTTTTTCGATTACCTTGAAGAAATGATCATCATCCAGAGTCATCATCGATTTAGATATTGGAATGAATGATGTATCTTTCCTGTTAGGTTTATCATTTTCTTTATCAATTCCCATATATATTGGTATTTCTTTTGTTAGATTACGTTCAGCAGTCGAAAGGTCATCCATTGAAATATATAGTTTAAATGGATACATTTCATTTTTATGAATATCTTGATTTTCTACAGCAGCACTCTCCGATAATGCTGACGATTGATTCACCTCTGTGTAGGAGCCAGGAGTCACATTTAGTAGGCTTGGATCAATAGTCTTTTTAGGAGATTCGGCTGGATTGTCGGTTGCTGGTTCAGTAACATCATTCTCTAAATTCTTTCCTGTATTTTCTGCTTGAGGTTGTTCACAGTTCTCATCTACATTTTCTTTGTCTTTATCTTTAAAATTCTCTTCGTCTTCATCTTCTACTGTCTTGATATCGTACATATTTTCTGTTCCATTCTCATTGATAATCTCGTTCTTGGCTGGCTCAGATTTTTCATTTACCTCTGTTGTCAAAGTTCCGGTATCTGTTTCAATATTTGCATTAACATTTGCATCAATAGGTGTGCCAACGGCTGCGTCAACATTTACACCAACATCTGCGTCAGATACAGTTACAGGTGCAAGGTCCACAATTGGTTGTGATGAAATACCATCTTCTACAGAATCCGGTATTTCTGTGGTAACATCTTCTTTTTTCTCAACTAATTTGGTAACATTATCAAGTGTAGTCTCTGCATCAATATCATTTTCTTTTTGTTTGTCTGTTTCTGTTATTGGTGAAATGGTGGATGAAGGTAATGTGGCATCCGTTACTGTAATGGTAGCTTCCGCTGCGGTTGGCGAAGTTGCGTTTTCTTCCTTTGATACATTGATGGTATCTGATAAATGAACAATTGGTTTTCTCTTTATACAACATGCTTTCCCATATGTCCAATAATCCATAACGGCTTGAGCTAAAGTTACACATGTGGCAATTCTATAATTTTTACCTTCTTTAAAATCTGCTTGCATCCATTTAGCCTCTTCTAATAATCTAGTATAATGAGTGTGATCATTATTCCAGGGGTCAATAAATAGTTTTGGTTGTCTTAAACACCATAGTGATAATCTTCTCAATTCTTCAATTCTGGAACCAACTACAGTAACTCTTGCTTCATTCAAAGCATTATTAATTATATCTGTTGTAAGTACTTTATGAGCTCTAGGGATTAATTCAATTAATGGTAAAGTCTGTGCCATATATTTTAATTCTGCCAATGGGATAGAATGTGGAATTTTAGAAGGTACTTGATCTTTTGTCATTAAATATACTATATCTTTAGCATTAATATCATCACTATTATAAAAATTTGAAGATTTTGTCTTCGACTCCTTTAATTTATTCACGATGGAATCTCCATATTGTGGTTTAATCTCTACAGGTGTTGGTTTTGATGGTGGAATATATAAGTTTGAATAATAATTATTACGTGCTTGTTTTGCTGCTGCAATAGCTGCTGCAACTGCAGTATTAGGACGATTATTATTTTGTAAAGTTGGAAGTGATTTTTGTTCTTCTACAGTTTTTGATAAATCTTTTTTCAATTTCTTTGTTGATATTTCATTACTATAATTATCTTTATCTTCTGTTGTATTAATTTTTCTTTTCAAAGGTGGTGGTGGCAATGATGCTGATGATGATACAATTGGTTTATTTAATAAATATTCTGATGATTTTGAAAAATTGACCAAATCTGAATGTGTTTCAACTTTTTCAGTAATTTGTTGTGATACAGTTGGCGTTGGAGAAGATGCAGTTGAGACAGCCAAAGCAATTGATGATCTTTTCTTATTCTTATTTGTTGTAGAAACATTATTATTATTACTATTATTGTTATTATTATTGTTATTATTATTATTATTATTATTTTTCTTAGTAATATTTCCTGTACTAAGGCTCTTTCTCGGATATAATGATGAAGAAGTTGATGTTGAAATATTTGATGTTAAATTTGGATAATTAAAATAGTTAACTTTTGGTAAACTTTCAACTTGAAATCTTACATTTTTCATAATATCATTTTTATTTAAACAATCATTAATATCATTATTTAAATTTTTAGCATCTTTAACATTTAATAAATCACTCAGTCGCGAAACGCAATATAATTCTATAATTTTGCTATTTCTCAATTGAACCATTCGTTCAAGATGTGCTCTTGAAGAAACTTTTGGATTAGATGATTTAGATCGGAGAATATTATTGTTTGTAATAGTACTATTTGTCATATCTGTTGGAGATTGTGATAAATTAGAATGATTTGGAGTTGCCATTTCTTACCGCTTGCAACAAAAAAAGGAACACTATTACTTATTGTATAGCCTTCAATGGTAAATTTGAAACGGGAAACTATCCTTAGCAAGTGACAATAATATTGATCTAAGGGATAAAAAAACACCTTTTTTGTCTGTTTATCTTTGTTTATCTCTCTATTTGTTTGATCTGTATTTTCTTAAAAGAAAGATCAAATATATTTGCCGCCCTTACCGTGAAAATTGGCCCTTCTTCCTTCAAAAACAAACAAATAAATATTGTCTGAATTTTTTTTTATATCTGAGATGGGGGACACGACGCTCTGTGGTGAAAAAAACACTGTAATGGCCGTATATGTGGTAAAGTTTACGTTAATAATTTGCTTAATGTTACAGGTGAACAAAGAAGACACACCGTTAAATAACAATAACTTGTTTCTTCTTCTTATATATGAGAATAAAAGATTCAGATATCTTACGTGAGAACGATAGAAAAAAGCTTTACACATCAGTACTGATTTATCATTATATAGTGTATAAAAGGACATTTTTGGTGTATTTTAATGTTATTTTACCCTTTGGGCTTCTCCCCTTTGCCCGTCGTCGTCGTCGTTCGCCGCGAAGAATTTTTTTTTTTTGGGCGAAAATTTTTTTTAGTTGTTGCACCTCGTGGCTGGTGATGTTACACGTGATATTTTTAACATATTAATACAGCTAGTACACATTAATTGATTAAGCGATATATATACATATATATATATATATATAAATTCTATTTCTTACCAGTTAGCAATCTCTGCTTCTAAGTCAGCGATACCGTTCATTAGACCCTCATGGTCTAATACCATGTATGTACTGATGATACCCTTTCTTGCATCAGATTGAAATTGTATTTTTGCATATTTTTCTAAGAATCTATCCTCTTCATGGAAATAATCAATTTCATCATTTTTAACCCTTTTACTTGATCTTAAAGTAGTTTCATCTGTATCAAAGTTTACTTCATATTTCCTACTAACAATAACGTAAAAATCAAAATGCTCTTTATCACCATTAGCAGAATTTTTAATATCATCCATTGTAATTCTATACAAAGGTGGTACAACTTCAGGTGGCATATTAATTAATCTTTCACATATTACTAAAGCACATGTCTTGTCATTTGAATTATCAATAGTTCTGAAAAATGTTGATAGTTTAGCATCAACCTTATTTAAATATTTAGCATAATCACTATCACGATTTTCTTTATAATCAATAAATGAAATAAAACAATATGGATCAGATTCTGTACCATCTGTCTTAATTGTAGTCATTGGTGAAGCAAGCATTAAATCAGCTAATGCACTAAGTTGAATCTTATTACTTTCTTGAGCACCAAATAATTGTCTAGATAAGTTTTTCAATGCTTGGAAATCAACATCAGGGTTTGCATTGTAGAAATCAAAATCAATATTAACTATCTCTTCCTTATCATCATCATCATTATTATTATCTTCAGCTTCTGAATCTGTACTGCTGATATCAATCTCAGATTCTTCCTCTTGTTCTTCCTTGTCAGTATTACGTCTTTTCCTATTAGCTAACTCGCTCAGTTTAACAGATTGTACCATCTTAAATAATTGATTATTGTATGCCGAATGGGAATTAACTATATGTATTTTAAACAACTTTCTTACTTTGTGAGCTCATCTCATCTTATAATATCTAATAGTTCTTCTTTTTTTGATATATATTAAATTGAAAAATTTTAGAAAATTTAAAATTTTTCAATTCTTCCAGCAGAGAAAAGTCCGCACAATTCTGAGAAACAAAGGGGAGATAAATTAAATTGAAAGCTCATCACCTGAAACTAATTTTGATCTTCCTCTTTTTTTGCTTATTAAGACATATTTAGGTGAGAAAATAAAGATAATAACCCCAGATTAATATTTTGTTTTTGAAATCTTTTGTTGGAGAATATTATTTTTGATAATAAAAATTTTCGATTAGTAGATTTCTATTCTAAAAAATACACACAAAAAATGGGCAGTGAACAGGAATTACTGAAACAGATTGAGCAGTTAAAACTAGAAAACTCCCAATTGCGTATTCAGTTGGAAAATGGTGGTTCTTTAGGAAAGAATACCCTTGATAATGATTCAAATACTACTGTTGATACTGAGTATCCATTGTCACTTGAAGAGTACCATAGATATGGTAGACAAATGATAGTAGAAGAGACTGGAGGCGTCAAGGGACAAATTAAATTGAAAAATGCTAAAGTTTTAGTTATTGGTGCTGGTGGGTTAGGTTGTCCATCTTTACCATATTTAGCAGGTGCAGGTATTGGAACAATTGGGATAGTTGATAATGATACTATTGATACATCTAATCTACATCGACAAATTCTTCACAGTACTGCTAATGTAGGTATGTTAAAATGTGAATCTGCAAAGAAATACCTGAAAAAGTTAAATCCAAACGTCAATGTGATTACATATCCTGTACGTCTAGACAATAGCAATGCTTTTGAAATATTTAAGGATTATGATCTTGTCTTGGATTGTACAGATACGCCAATTACAAGATATTTAATATCAGATGTTGCAGTAAACTTGGGGATAACTATTGTTTCTGCCTCAGGTGTTAGAACAGAGGGACAACTAACAATATTAAACTTTAAAAACGTGGGCCCATGTTATAGATGTTTCTATCCTGTACCACCTTCTCCAAATTCAGTGTCATCTTGCTCTGAAGGTGGTGTCATTGGTCCTTGCATTGGTCTTGTTGGTGTTATGATGGCTGTTGAAACTATCAAACTTATTCTAGATGTATATACATTGGATAATTGGGAACCATTCCTAATGCAATATTCTGGGTTCCCTAAACAATCATTGAGAACATTTAGGATGCGTGGAAGAAAAGACAATTGTAAATGTTGCGGCAAAAATCCAACAATCACTAAACAATTGATCGAATCTAATGAGATCAATTATCAAGAATTTTGCGGAGCCCGTAATTATGATGTTTGTTCCCCAAATGAACGTATTACAGTAAATGAATTTGAAGAATCCTATCATCAAATTGATAAAAAGGATTACATATTATTAGATGTGAGACCACCACATCATTATGATATATCTCATCTTGCAAATACCTACAATATTTCAGTGAAGTCTCTTCGGGATATGGATGGTTCACTGGAGCAATTACAGGAAATTATCCCAGCTGTTAATGAAAAGAGTGAAGTTATTGTAATGTGTAGATTTGGCAATGATTCACGTTTGGCTACACGATTATTAAAGGACGAATTTAAAATTAAGAATGTAAAGGATGTTGCTGGAGGTTTTTTTAAATACATCGATGATATAGACCAAACAATACCAAAATATTAAATTAAATATAAATAAATCTATAAATCACTTATTATTTTTAGTTTTTTTTATTTAACTGAATCTAATTTCTCAATCGTTAACAAACCTGCACTATTACTAAAAGCATAAAATTTGCCAGATTTTTCATTTTCATTCCATTTAATACTTGTCACATTAATACCATGTACATCAATGGCAATCTTACTCGAACCTGTAGAAGTGCATTTAAAGACTTCATAGTTATGATCCAATCTAAAATATTTATTAACTTGATCATAATCCCATTTCCAAAGCTTTAAATTTCTGTGGGTTTCAGAAATGTTTTTGATACCAGTCAATAACCTCCTCACTAGATTTTCGATGTACACCGAACCATCTGAACCACCACACAAATTAAACGGGTGACATTTAGATGTGCTAATAGTGTTAACAGTTGCATTTGTAGGTCCTAATTGATGTGTCCCAAATAAAGCGCGAGGAATTGCTGCTTTAACAGAATTAGAACCATCTGAGTATACAAGAGAATATAATAAAGGACTGTACACGAGGGGTGCTGTATTACTACCACGAAATCTTTGGTCTAGGGTAGTCTTTGTTGCTTTGATATCTTGTGGGTCAAATACAAATATGGTGCCATCAACACTATTTGTAGCAACAGCTGTTTTTTCATAGTCAGAGTAGGCTACTGCTATGTTGAGGACATATGTATCATGTACTTTCTGATAAAATGAAGGAATTGCAGAATCGGCTAATATATCAAACTCTGCTATGTTTCCATCTCGGAAACCACATAACACAGTTGAAGATGATAGGAAATCAAAACATGTAATAAGATTATTCGAGACCGATATGCTAGTTGTAATGTCCTCATAAAATATAACATTTTCTTTTTCTGATTTATTCTTGGAAATTTCAATATATTTCAAACATCCATCCTGGCAAACAAAAAATAAAAGACCTAAACTATTATCAGATTTATAACCATCATGCCATTTTAGGTTCCAAATTTCACCACTGTTATGTAATATAGTCTGTATTTTTTCAAATTCCAATGTATCTGGATTCATTTTAAAGATTTGTATACTAGAGACATGTGACACGGCATCGAAATTTCTTAATTCTGTATGGGAGGGCTTATCTAAGTATTGGGAAACTGCGACAGCTAAAAACTGGTTAGTTTCATCATCCTGGGCTAACCATGCTATATCGGTAATCATTCCCCCAACATTATAAACAAAACCCTGACGTTCATAATTCGAGAAGACTGGAAATTCTACCTTTTCTGATGTATTTAAAGACGTTTGAATATCACCGATCAGAACATCCAATGGTCCAGACCGCAGTTTAAATTTACTGGCTTCCTCTTGTCTTGATATAGAGGATCGTTTATTTTCTACCAGTTTATTATGTAGCTGGTCGTATATATTCCTCTGTCCTGAAGGAGTAACTTTTGGAATATAATATTCTGAAGTCTTTTGAAGATGCTTTTCGGGGAAATCAAAAAGGTAAGCTTCAAAACCTTCCTTAATTTTAGCCAATTCTAGTAAACGGGTTTCATTAGATCCATAAATCCTATTAATTTTATCTTTGGCGGCACTTAGATCCTTCAAACCTCTAATGATACGATTTTTATTAACAGTAGACTTTGCTTTTGTTACCTTTTTCACTCGTTTCGGGGTTTCCGTCTTAATCTTACGAACTTTTCTCTTAGGCCTCTCCTCCACAAATGATTCGTTATCATCATCCACTTCAATTGGTATATTCTCGTCTTCTTCAGAGGCTGGCCCATTTTCATGGAAATCCTCATCATCTTCGTTGTCTGCCTCACTTTCGATCATATTTTCCATAAAGTCAGGATCCTCATCAACTGTTTCAACTGCTTGAAGGGCTTTCACAGCAGATGCAGCCACATCAAATGTTTCATCATTATAACTGGAGTGCTGCTCAGTCAAGTTTTTGTTTTGACTAGATGATTTTCTAGGTCTACCCCTACGTCTCTTGGATATATTATCTGTTTCCTCCATGATGTCTTATAGATAGTTAAGTATGACTATAGTATTTAGCTTTCGATGAAACCTATCCAAAATTAAGAAACAATAGTTCTTTTGTAAGAATTTCACCACTTAATAGCTTATTTTTTTAGTCCTACTTCAATGATATTGTTTGTTTACTTTCATTACTACAATTCTACATTACGTATCTCGCTTACTTTATTTTCTTAAAAAGGAACCGCGTAAGATATTTATTTTGTTTGTGCAAATATTAAATTCTAAAAATGTTATCAACTAAAGAAATACATATCTGTAAGTACTTATATGATTATCGGCCGAATTCCAAACACCTGAATAGAGCTTAGGCATTGTCTTGTAAATATTGAAGGGCATTACCCAAATCTTTTATCAAATCATCAACATTTTCACAACCTACAGAGACTCTAATCAAAGTTTGGTCGATGTATGGATCTGTCAAAGCTCTCCATTCAACTAACGATTCGACACCACCAAGAGAGGTTGCATGTTGGAAATATTTCAATTGTGGAGGAAACTTCTTACATTGCTCTACAGATTTCAAAGTTAAAGCAAATACAGGTCCGTATCCACCTTTCAATTGTTTCTTGACGTAATCTTCTGTCTGTAAAGACGAATGATAAAGTTTGTTAAGAACTTTATCATATTTAGAACGGTTATCATTCAAGAATTTAACTATCTTAGTAGCATTATCAGATTGCTTTAACACTCTCATTTCAAAAGTTCTTAAGGATCTCAACAACATATAACTTTCCAAATTCGCAACATTTGTACCTAAATATATTCTATCATCTCTTAATTTTTTACATATTTCTTCATCCTTAACTACAAGAACCCCACTTAATAGATCAGAGTGTCCACCAAAATATTTGGTAGCCGAATGCATAATCATATCACAACCAAACTCCCAAACATCTTGTAAAGGTGGAGGAGCAAAAGTTGAGTCAATGATCAATAACGCACCTTTTGCATGAGCTCTATCTGCGAAACTCTGAATATCATACGAAGTACCATATGGATTCACTGGAGTCTCTAGATGAACCACATCACCCTCCTGTGCAAATTGTTCTATCTCATCAAGTGTATGTTGTTTAACATCAAAATTTCTTGTTAAAATGTTTGCAATTGCACGACAACCATGATAACTTTGACCCATAAAGACTCTTTTTGGATTATAATGAATCATAGCAGCAAAGAAAGCAGAACAACCAGAAGAGTAAATAACAGCATGACCATTTAAAATCTTTGAAAATAAACTTTCTAATCTAGTACTATTTGGATGAGCTAATCTAGAGTAAATTGGTTGCTTTTCCATAAAATCCAAATTTTCTCTATCATTCCATGCAACTAGATCATCATTATCGTAACGAAATGTAGTAGCAACATTAATTGGTGGAGCTACATCGGTGACCCTGTTGTCTTTATCATCCCCATGAATCAATTCAGTAGATAGATGAACCATTTTGTCTTGTTCAATTGTTTGGTGTCATCCCTTTACAATTTAAGAAAACTTAAAAGACAGTTAGCAAATAATTTTTCAAGAACATAGCCCTTCCCTTATATATATATATATATATATATATGGTATGCAAAAGAACTAAAGAAAAATATATCTCAAATGGCCGTCTTTACCGAACCTCTACAGCAAGACCAATACCTCATATACTCAATCCTCTATCACATAAAGACGATTAACATATCTCTAGAGTGCCGATTAAACAGAGTAGAGAAAACTTTAAAAATATGCAAATCTGAATTAATTTGACTGTATGAAGACAAAATATGCTCTTTACGCCTTGTTAAATGAGAACAAGGCAATCTATTCTCACAAGAAACGCGGAGGGAACAGATCACACAGTTTGCAAAATTAAATGACAAAACATCTTATGTCAGAAAACAAGTGCCATATTCAGATCTCAATTACAAATTATTGAACAATCATAAATATATATAGGTATATAGATTTCAATTTATTTTGATGGGTTAGTAATCTGCAAATTACTTCAATTGAACCTTTATAAATTGTAAATGAATGGTATCTATCTTACACATCATCTGTAATTGATGTTGGTATTTAATACTACCTTCGAAATTCCACGTGATTCATTAGATGTATCTTATATAAACGACAAGAATTTCATCCAGGACAGAAGGTATTTTATAGCGAGAAATATATATAATTGCATCTAACTTTGAGCATTTTATTTTTCTATCCTTCTTTATATTCATGCATTGATCTCATCTCGTCTTAACTGATCACTTCTATATCTTTGTTTGCATAATATAATGAGGGTTGCTGTGCTGAATTGATAGATCTTCTTTTTCAATGATACTTTGAAATTTTATATTCGGCAATAATTAGCGAGCGAAAAGGAAACAGTAACATTTTTGTTTTCAGTTTGTTTGTTTAGGTAAATAGCAAAGTAAGCGATGAGAAGGATCAGCAGTAGTAAGTAATCAAATTCGGTAAATAATAAGAACTTAGAATAACAAATATCACTTCATTTAGTAAATAGTCTGTTAGTAAAAACGAATTTCTATTTCGTACACCCAAATATATCTTCATACATTTATATAGGGGCGAACCACTAAAAACTTACACAAGTTAAACCATTTTTGAATTTGATTAATATATAGATACTTGAGATGTCAGATTCTGAAGATGACGATGACTTCTTTAAAGCTTCTTCCTCCGAGGATGAAGATGACTTCAGAAATCACATAGAAGATATTATAATAGAATCCTCAAAGCCTAATAACAATAACAACGATAATAATAATAATAATAATAGTAAAGATAAAACATTTAATTTGTTTGATGGACCTAAGGGAAATGATATAAAACAGAATAAGAGTAATTCGGATGAAGAACATGTTATCCTAGAAGATCGAAGTTCAAGTAATGATTCAAATAATTTGAAAAGGAAATCAGATTCTGATTCAATAGGGACAGAAAAGCAAAATGATCTAGAAAATTCTAGAAGGAAAAGAGCAAGGACAAGACTCCGTAATAAAGACTCTATAACAATAGATGATGATGATGAGGAGCAAGATTCATTTTCAGAGATAAGTAGTAGGGCAAGTTCACCTCAAAAAAATAATACAACTAATAAGAAGGACAATTATTCAGATTCAGATGATGAAAATGATTTATTTTTCAAAGAATTATCAAGAAAGAAATCACCTCCAACTTTAGAATCACCAATACCAACGAATGAAGCAAAAAGATTATACACAATACGATTTATTTCAAAATTAGATGGATCAATTAATAAATCTGTTAGAGTAAAAGTTCTTGGAAAATTTACATTCGCAAAAATTTTACCATCTGCTTTACAAGGTTTACAAAAGGCTTATAAAATACCTGCTGTGATGAAAAAGATTTATCAAGTGGATAAAGTTGCCTTATATTGGAATAGTACAAAAGTATTAGATTTTATGACTTGTAATTCTCTTAATATAAAACAGACTTTTGAAAACGAAATATCCAATATTGATATAAAGATTGTCTCTAAAGAGATGGAAAAGACCATGGAACTAACACTAAGGGCAGAACGACAAGAAGCAGATGCTAAAGAAGCAGCAGAAAAAGCTCAAAATAATGATTCAAGGGACAAAACTAATTCTATAAAAAGTTCTAAGGATGATAATCAAAATGCAGATTTGATTATTGAAGAATTCGAAAGAGAATTACATGATATTTCAATACCGAATATTATTGAAAGTGCTTATGCAAGTAATGATCAATCTGTCGACGCAAGTGATAATGCAAAAGAAGAAATTATGAAAATTTCATTGGTTGGTAATGATAATAAAAAGATTTTTGTTAATGTTAGAGAAGGAACAATTTTATCAAAATTAACGGATTATTATAGGAAACAGAAAAAATTACCTCAAAACACTAATTTTGAACTATATTTTGATGATGAGAAACTTGATCTATCTATGACCATAGGTTCTTATGATATAGAAGATGAAGATATGATTGAAGTAAAGGTTTTATATTAATAATGCATAAACGATTCTATTTATTACCATATTCTTGTTCATTTTTACAATATTATTGTTAATAATTCTTCACGGACGGACACAAAGGAAGTACAAATTTTTGATATAGATACAAAATATAAAATGAAAATAATTCAAAGTATAGACACATTCTGACAAGACCAAAGAAAAATGATTACATATATCCTCTCAATATTGAAAAATAACAAACATTCATGCTTTCACAGTTTATTTACTATCTACTGTAAAATATGTTGGACTTTGTTATTATTTGAGGAATCCATTTCTTTTAATATGATACAAAATTTTATTTCTTTAGAAATCAACGTATAGTCGTCTGATCTCTTTATTATACAAATTATAAATAATATACAAAATAATCAGGGAAATAAAATATTCCAACACATGAAATATTGTTCCCTTTATATACTTTTTGGATTAGACATTT